>VWYI01043680.1:4026-16285 GCA_013399455.1 Anthoscopus minutus | reverse complement strand
GGCCCGGCTCAGGCCGGGCCTCCCCCCACTCACAGCTCTGTCACCTTCAGCCGCCGGAAACCCACGAGAGCGAGTTCAGAGTTTCCCGGGCTTCACAATGGTATTCACGGGGGTGGAACTCAACACTGAATTGCTTATAAAGCTGTCAGTTCTCAGAACTGGACAGCCATTGGCTCTCTCTGAAATTCCCAAGAGCCTCTTTCAGGAGAACTATTTCCGGGGATGTCTTTCCTTTCTTTCCTCTCCAATACCAACCCAGGTCAAACCAGCACAGCGCTTTAATCACCTGCTTTCTTTTTACGGTGTGTTGACATTCAATATTCTCCCAGCGTGGCACTGAAGTTACTGTCCAATATTACAAAATATTCCAAAATCAGAATTACTAGATAACCTCCCGTCCCCATTTACAGGCTGTGTGCAACCCTGCCACGTTCATTTTCAGTGGAGTCAGAATAAAAGTTCTCTTAAATTTAGTTAAATAACATTTCAGTTTTGTTTGTATTACAATTTGAGGGAGTAACATAGAAGAAAGCAATGAATTGTTGCTAACGCTGGACAACCTCTTCCACAGTGAGTGCTTTATTATGGATAACTGATCTTACTGAGGGCAAATCTCAACAATCTGGTGTTGAAAACTCCTGTCAACCACTGATACATTTGCATAATGAGACCAGGCTTTAAGGATATTGATAGAATTTAGAGCCCATACCACTTATTCTGGCTTCCTGCATTAATGCATATTTGAAATTTAGGTTTTGAAATAATTAACTAAATTTTTCTTCTTAATGCATAGCAAAATTTACTATATCTAAAGTCTACTTTTGACCTTCTGCTAGTTTAAATATTTATTTTCCCGTTATTCTAGAACAGATTCAGCTGAAAAAATAATGTAAAGGATTAACTTTGTTAACCAATATTCTAAACCACACAAACTGAAATGTAAAAAAAATATTTATCTGAACATACTGAAACAAAAGTCAAAAAACATAGCGTTACAAGAGAATAATAAAAAGAGGATAAACCAGCATGATATAGGAAAACAGATTATCATCACACAAATGGTGTCGAGTTAGATTTCTGAAAAAGAGAAGTAGCATAAAAACAAGAAGCTTACTGGACAGTTTCCTGAAAATCTGATCATACCTGATAGCAAGTGCCAAGCTCTCTTCCATTAGCTGTGAATGACACCATTCCGGTAGCCAGGTCAACAAAGCATCCGATTTCTATATCCACATTACTGCGACCTGATCTCTGGGAATTAGCAATTGCATCTCCTCCCCAAACCATGTAGCAGTTGCTGCGCTTCACACTGAAAGAACAAGAACAAAGCTTAGGTCACACTGAACTTGGTGTAGATATCCTTTCCAAAGGAGGAATACTTAGAGGTCCTCAAAGATGCTTGTTAAGCTATTTATTTGTCTGTTTATTAACAAACTTATTTTTTTTTATACCAGCATCATTGTGGGCAAGGGATCAGACTAAATCCACTTTTATTTTTTTTAATAGTTATGAAAACATTTCACAGGCTTCTGTGTGCACTGTAACATAAGTTACAGTAAAACAAATGAGTTCATCCAGCGAGAGTAAATATAGATATTATAGAAGCATCTTCCATTTAAAATTCTTCCCAAAAGAAATTTTCTTTCCAACAGAACATTCATGATAAATTCACTTTAACAGGTCTATGTAAAACACATGCATATATAAATAAGCACAGAAAACTCATACTCCATAACCAATTTCCTTGTTAGTTTAAATTAATATTTAATACCATCAAGCTTGTGAACATCTGACTTTTAAACAACAGAATTAAAATAAAAACTTTAATAAGCTGTAAATAATTCCATACCTTTCATGAACTCTGCCTCTCTCATCACCTAAAGTAACTGTCACTGTACAATTTTTATTCAGGTCAAAATTCTCACTGTAAAAATGATAGTCTGGTGTTACCCATCCAACCCAGACAGAGGATGGGTCTTGGCCAGCAAATATCCTTAGTGAGTAAAAGTACTGAAAGGAGGAAAAGAGCATATGAGTAATAAAAATCTCAAGTATTTTATCAGGGAATACTCAAATAGTGATTTTTTAAAAAACCCTCTTCTATATATCAAACTTTAATAATAGTAATTCACATTCTTCTAATAAGTCATTTAAAATACTCTTAAATTAAAAATAAACTAGTAGTGTTTAAGTTGGTGAGGTTTATGTTTGCACAAGTTGCAAGTCATGCAACTCTGGACATCATTATTTAGAAACAATGTTATATCATAGAAAATTATTAAAAGGCTTCTTTCAATGGATCAATTTCTAATGAACATGCTGCCACAAATAAATCTAATTCAGAACATTGGAAGAACTAATCTCAGGATATTTACTTACCGTGGTAGAAGGAGGAGCAATTTCTTGGCTGTGCTTTCTACAAAGGAAAATCAGTAAATAATTAAAAAAAATTAGCAAAAAATGAGTCGTTATTAGGCTAAGTACACTTAAAAGCTAACTCATGTAAGTCAACTACCTAACTAGTTTGCTTGGTACTGAGTATGCATTAGCAAAGACTGTACAGGATACAAATATACAAGTAAAATAGCAGTTAAGGTAGATAGTGAGAGAAGAGGCAAATTTACTGCAGTTAAATAGAGTTAACTCTGAAAGATGCAGGACCCATTAATACCTGGTATCTTTAAAAACCTGTCCCACAATCTTTTTTCTTTTGATGGATTAGGCACTTTTCCAGTAACGATGAGCTACTGAACAACAATGTTGATGAGCAATAATCCAGTGGGAAAGACTCTGAGCTAGTTTTCCAGCCTAGTTTTTGAAAATCATAATAATTCAGGAAAAATTGATCTGATTAGGCAAAGCCCTTGTGATGCACCTCTTCAGAAAAGACACTCCCTTGTCTGGACACAGCCTTCTGCAGAAAAGGTGGCTTATAAAACCATCAAGAATAAAAAAAATCTGAATTACATGCATTTTATGGTAATCTCTGCTTAGTGCAAGAATAAGTATAAAACTTGGAGTATCCAATAATAAAGAATAATAAAAGATACTACATTTACACGGAAAGCATGAAATAGGATAACCAAACCCAAGTCTAACCGTTTTTGAAAAACATCAGATGAGGCATTTTCCACACCCATGCCGAAGTTGAATGATGAATGGAATTCAATGGGCATACTCAAACGACAATATATCATGTCTGAATTGCTGTTCTGTGTGCCAAATGTTTTGTGAGTAACTTTTAACCGAGGTGGACTCTCAATGGTTCCATTAATTCTCCATATCTAAATAGAACAGAAATATTTTAAAATAATACTATCCAAAAATGTTGAAAACTTCCATTAAGCAACTAGAGGATTAGAAAATTGAAAGAATCAACTTAAATTTTTCACAAGCAAATATCTTCAAAACTATGCATCTTTGTTTTCTGACACTGAATTTAAGAGCAAGGGAAGCAACACGTTCAGTATATCCTGACTACATTAATCTTTTCAAGATGTTCCTTTCAGGAGTAAAAATATGTATATAGTTTATTGAAGTAATTTACTTTGAGTACACAAGTCATTGAAAAACTCCACCATAATAATCAGTAATTTTCTACCACAATGAGAAGAAATACCAGTTAGAATTGTTCAATTAGAATAGTTCAGAGAGTCATTATAGACTTTGAGTCTGATATTACTTTCCCTTGTACTGAAAAAGTGAGTTTTCAAACTCAGTGATAGGAATATTTCAAAAACTTTTAAAGACAGGTAGAGTGATGCAATAATCCTGATAAAATGATAAAAATGCTGAGATCATTTAGTTGGAATTCAGAGAAATTTATTTTGCTTAAGAAGGAAATATTCAGAGATAAGCAGTAGAGGATAAATGGCTACACCTAAAGTAAAGGCCTAGCCAGATTATAGTAAAAAATCTCCTCAGGAATTCACCCATATCATTTTGAAATATATTAATATGAAAGAATTTATAGAAAAGACTGGATGTATTATTCTGCTCTAGGATAGATTAGTTAGGGAGTTTTGGGACTCCTATCATTGGTGCATCATAATGAAAGAAACTCTGCTGAACAATTTTTAGATATTTAAGAAAAATTTATAGTAGAGAAGGCTTAAAAATTGAAAGTGTATCCAAAATAGAATATAAAATAACTCCATAACTAACACGTTTCCTGTAGCTAACCACAACATAAATTAGTAAGTCATATAATAAACCAGATAGGTATGTCCATAGGAATCCATACTACCCTAAATGGAACAGAAGATAGACAAGATCATCTGGAATTATCCAAGAGTGACTTAATAGAGTTATATGACAAACTATCTGATGACAGTAAGTATTAGTAAGGGTTTAATGTCTCAGCTTGCTAAACAAACAGTCATTGAACAGGTGTCTCCCTGACATGTAATGTTACCTTAATGTGAGGATGATTTTTTGGCACATTGACAAACGTTGGTAAGCGTTTACTAAACCACATAGCAACATCTCGGTTCATGTTAACAGCAAAAGGTTCAAAACCTTCTTGGAGGCCACACATTGTATAATACTTGAATGTACTGGCATCCATTCCAAGGTTCATGCGACCAATCTGAGATAGGCCCAGGGCACAAATTGGAACAAAACCTAAAAATAAAATAAAAATTTTAAAAAAATGAAAAAAAACCTTAACAGTAACTTAGTTTGAATCCATTTAGTTTAAAAATGGACATTCTTTATTTTTGATACATTTAATGTGAACTAAACTTTAGCTCTTACAAGTAATGCACATGAAGTGATGACAGTAGCAAGGATTTGCTATCGTAAATACTAACATCTAAGTTCAACATAATTGCAACCAAAACTGAGAACTTAGGCACTACCCCATTTATCTTTCTCGGTTTTAGACTAATAAACAAAGATTTATACAACAAGCTGGACACTGGAAGCCAGTCTTGGCTAGATCAAAGTTATTAAGAAAAGTGAAGTACGGTCTTCAAGGCTGTTTTTTGCTAGCCTTCATTTCTCCATCCTTCACAGTGGACAAATGCACACTCCTTTAATGCTAGCATTTTTTATGACTTGACTTTTTGATCTCAATATGCTTTTAGACAGGGATGAAAGGTTGTTGACTTATTTCACCATTTCCCCAAGAAATAGAATTTGAAGCAAGATTAGGGAAAAGACAACATTTCAACCTATAAAGGAGAGATTTTCTCTCCTCAACTTGAAGACTCCAGAACAGCTTTTTTAAGGCAGTCCCTCATTCTCTGCCTTTATAAAAACTCTATTATAATGGTACGATCAAAGAAAAGCAGTGAGCAACTGCAAAGTTTTCTGGCAATTACTAAGAGGTATGAAACTATTACTGGTTGGAGGAGATACAAGGAAAATGTCAATGAGAACAGAAAGCAAAACAGCTTGAAAATATTCCTCAACTCTTTTACTATAGTCATGTAGATACTACTTTTTGGAAAACCAAAGGCCAAAATGGAAGAGGGAAAATATCCCAAGAGAATGGGAAATTTCGATAAGTTATGAATAGGATAGAGAAAAAAAAATTAGACTCAAGTTATGTTGCAAAGATCTTTCTTTTGATGCAGACTCTCACTGCACAGTACGCAATTTGTCCTTCACGAACATCAACATAACATATTTATGCTCCAGTGAGATTATCAGAGACTGCATTTTCAGGTTTTGGAAATTTTTCAGCATGCTTATTAGTACCACTTCTTAGCACTGAGGTCCTGAGAGAAAACCTTGCAACGGTCAGAAAATGTATCCACTCTGACTGCTGAAACCCCATTAATGTAGTTAAAGGAGAAAAGAAATTCAGTTTGTGCCACACAAGCACTCTCAAAATAAATTTTTGTGAAGTTAATGTACAGCACAGTCTGAAGGCTCACATTAGCGAAATATGGTTTCTCAGCTCTCTGAGTCATTATCACAGACTAGTTTCTCTGCTTGTTGTATTGTTTTGTCTTTACCATTTTCTATTGCAAAGTCAGCAAACGCGAGTTCTGAGCCTTTACTGGTTATAAGCAGCTCTCCATTCAGAGTAAAGATGATTGACTTGTCATCCAAGTTTATCATACAACCAACCACATCTCCTGGTTGCCAGCCTCGTCCAAAGAATCCACTGCCTTGATGCCAACACTGGCCCTAAGTGGAAAAGCAAGTAAATAATTACAGTGCTAAAATTGAAAATGAAATACAAAATAAAGAAATCCAGATATTTTACTTTCCAGGATCACAAAGTTATTTGTAAATATACAAATACTGGTCAGGACTTTTACCTTAGAGACAACAGAGACATAGAGCAACTAAGGAACCCTAACTTCACCAATTTGGAACTGGATAACTACTGTTCACTGGATTCAACTTCTTACACACAGGGTCAATATTATCCTTCCAGTCCTTTCAGAGTCAGGTTTGGGAAGAAAGGACACACAGAAAGCAAAAAAGACAGAAAAAGGAAAACAGACAGTGGTTCTCTCAGTTAATAAAGAACCTTTTTTTAATATTTGTAAAACACCACGTATAAAATAACGGAAGTGGATGTTGTATCTTATTTATAATTATGACAGACTTCTGTACTTAGTTGGGTATAGGCTAGGAAGATACATATAAACCACTACTTGTTTGTTAGCATAATCTCATTATCAAAACCAAAATGGAGGTACTACCCAGTGTGAAACAGAGCTCAGAAATATCTTTATATGAATAAAAAACATTCCAGTAGTTGATGTGGAGTACACAGAGGAAATCTATCCTGTAGTTCTCTATTCTAGCCTGTTCATAGATCAAAAGAAGTAAAGGTGCACTGACTTTGCTTCCTTCAAATACAAATGCTTGGTCATCAGCTCCCAGCTCGATGTCAGGTCGACAGCCTGGCCTGGCCCAGCCAACACGCATATCTCCGCCTGTCACAGCTTCAAACTCAAAGTACCACTTTCCAGACTTCACTGCATAGGATTGTTCTACTCTGAAAAATCGTATCTTGTCAATGCTGACTTTTTCCACCGTTTGGTCGGCTGTAAAAATAAACAGAGGGGAAAAAAACCCCTCTTTTAATAACAAAATTAAATTATAAATGTCACTAAAGAAGGCCATGCTTCTTTTTGAAAATACATACCTATCTCTTGGTCAGGTGGCTCAATACTGTAGCCGTAGCCTGCAAATGTTCTAACAGCTTCACGGAGGCTGTCTCTGTTTGATTTTTTAGTACGTTCATCTAATAATGCATATGGCACTAGCCGAGGATTCCGTTTGTTCTTAAGATCCTGAAAGGGATTATAAAAAACAGCAAGAGGAAAAGTCTGTTTAGGTATCACAAAGACTTTGAATAATGAGGCAGAGTGTACTTTGGCATCATGTCATGATTACAAAAGAGAAACAGCATTAATGAAGAAGAGTTCTATGGACGCAGGCTCAATTAATTTTCTGTTAATAACACTGAAAACCTAAATATAAGAATGAAAGAGAAGGACGGAAATATATCCTCATATATCCAGCAGCTGCAACCATGCAGGTCTGACAACCCAGACTTTCATAAGTAGGGCTTCTTCTCCTGCTCCCAACCCCATCTGGCTTTTCCAATTATTACAAGACAGTCAGAATTTATCATCTTAACTTACACTCCCTCCTAAATGGTGTTCTAGAATAAAAAAATCTCCCATTGTTTACTTATTCCAAATATATGCAAAGAAGTTTCTACCTGTTGAATGCCATAGGTCCACCCTTGCTTTATTCTGTCTTTTGCCCAGACATTATGTGCATTTTCTGCTAGTTTGTCAACTAGAATTTCTTGAGAAGGTAACAATTTCACTTCAGAAAGATCAAGAGGGGCAGGTTTATATCCATTTGACATCATGTAACTGTAAGACAGCAAAGCAAAATAGAAAGTTAAGATATCACAGTTATGGTATTTAAATCTTTCTATGAGGCGTTCATAGGGTGGAAATCACTGTCTCTCTCCACTTTTTAAACTCCTACTCTCCCGTTTCTTTACAAAAGTTTTCCATTGCATTTGGTCATTGACTAGGATAAAAATTGGATTCCAGAAGACCATCTCATTTTCCATCTACTAGCACAATAGCTAATTAAATGTGACTCAGGTCCATATTTACATGCTTCAATGGTAACTATAAAGCAACAAAATTGTTATTGAATAACTACTTTTTATAGGGTTTTTTAATATTTTTTTATATTTGTCAGTTAAATATTTCATGTAATTTCTACTTTAAAGATCTCTATGACTTCTTCTGAAACTCTTTTATGTGTTCTATTAAGTATTTTAATTAACTATTCTGTAAGGACTGCATTACCATTTTTTCCAACAGAAAAAAAAATGTAACTATTGTTCTTACCACTTTTTCACTTTAAATAAAAATTTTAGTAATTTTTCGGCAGTAGCTACTCTTCTCCATACTGTATACCAATCCTTCCATACTGTATAAGGACTATCTGCCCCTTTTAGACATATTCAAATTCTCTTTTGCTCAAATCAGGTTGTTTCCATTAATTAGGATGTTTTATATGGGCAATAGGTATTTTAACAAGAGAATAATAGCAAACCAGTATTATGATAGACTGTTTGCAGTACGAACCTTGAGAATAGATATTTTTTTCTTTTTTTTAATTAATATTATCAACTGGATCAAGATTATCATATCTCATATCATAAAACTATGTATTTTACTGCTCACTTTAAGCAAGGAATTTTGTTTCTTATGGATAAATTTCTTTCAGGAAGAAAAGACATATAGTGGGTTGATAAACTGATGTGAAATGGCAAGCATCCAACTGCTGTTTCTGTCTCCTACTACAAAGTGGTAACCCTCTTTCAAGTAAATACAGTTACCATCATATGAATAGACTGTTCTTTACTGTGAGACAGAAAAGCACTACAAAGTTGTATTTAACTTCCGAGTCTCTATTCTAGGGTGATGTAACACTGCCTCAGTTGCCTGTGGTTTAAGGATGTGACAGTTTCTGCCTCTGAACAACTTCAGGGGGTGATGTAGCACAGCAGTATTCACATTCCAACACCATCCCAGGCAAGGTAATGGCCTAACCAGAGATCTGTAAGACCTTGTCATGTATGGGGTTCTTATCCAGTATTCTTTAAATGAACTTAAAGTATTTTATATTTATTAGAAATATAAAAATATGTAATCACTACCATAAGGTACATACTTTTTAGGAAGTTTGACTTTTTTAAGATCTTCCTCAGCTGCTGGATGAGCATGAACAATGTGACATCCAAGTGCCAAAAGGGTTCTGTAAGAAAAATGGCATTAGTGAAACACCTGATAATTCTCATGCATTGTATATATACGCAGAAGGAATTAGATTTAAAAAGCATGGAAATAATCCAAAATAATGATATTTAACCCCCAAATATTTTAATTTATCAGAAATAATAAATAAGCCCTTCAAAGACTAAAAAGGCACAAATCTATGACTTGAGATTTCTATCACTTTATGAAAACAAATAGAATTTAGTGGTATTTTTTCTTTGTCTCTCTGTAGAGACAAAGTTTTTCTACAGCAGTCTGACTGGATTCCTGGGACTTCTAGTAAAGTTAGCAGAATATCTTTGAAGGAGATGTATGAATGGCTTTTATATCTTACAACAGTATGATGCACTTGAATAAAAGTAAATTTTAAGATTTCATTTTTTTTCTATTTAAATCTCACTTTAGGGTTTCAGTTGACATTTGTAGATTATAATTCTTCTCTGTCTCAGGCAGTTTGGAGAATTCCACGAGACAAGGATGATGCCTTTTATTATCATCCCGTAACTGCAAAAGAGTAACAGAAAAGAGTACTTTCCTGATAAAATCAAGAATCACAGTAAAAACATAGTAAATTCTTATAAAGTAATATATTAATTCAAATAAGCAGTACCATTTATCTTTGTTCAATGATAGCTGCTCACAGTTATATACATCTCCATAATTATATAAAATTCCAAGTCCAGGTTTGGGCTGGTAGGAGACTATACTCAGATAGGTCATTCAAAACATACCTTGCCATAGGTCCAGCCCAGTTCTATTTTATTCATTCCCCATAGTTCATGGATATTTTCAGCTAGTTTGTCCCTGATCTTTTCAAGATGAAAAGGAAGAACAATCTAAGGAAAGAGCATAAGAATTCCGGATGTAAGAGGTCTAATTACCACACCTTGTATATCCAAGATCATCTCGTTTAGTTAGTATACCACAACAGACAATTGAACAATTGCTAAGAAAGAGGGAAGATATGTGTGAATTTAAATTTTGAACAGACATATGTTATGGATCCCATTATTGCAAACTTCACATACCTGACTGGTGTCTATTGGACAAGGGATAAAAGAAGCTTGTGAGAGAAATTGTGTTGTACCCAATAAATCCCTCACTCCTTCAAAATCTCTTTTATATTCTTTGACTGGTTCCAGTTTCATCTTCTCTTTTGGAAGCAATGCTTCATAACAGGGAGCATAGCCAGCAGGAGGCAGAAATTTAAATTCTCCATGACGTCCACCCAACAAGAAACGAACTCTGTGCAATTTTCAATGAAGCAATTAGACTCTTGAATAGTCAGGATATACTATCATTATGAATAAGTAATGCAGAAGCCTAAGCACTTATTTTGTTATCATTTACAAAAATGCATGTGTTCTTCACATTTTGGTAAACACCAAAGGATTACCAAGCATTCATACTAGCAGATACTGTCAGTAAAACCATCACCTACTCATTATTTTTTGAAAATTTGTTTTGATGAAAGCAAAACTAATTTTTAAATGTTGTAGCATATTTAAATATTACTCACTTAAAATCAAATGGTTGCAAGTTGTGAATTATTTAATGGATTTAAGGGATTTGGAAACAGAAATCTAATTTGAATTGGACTGTTACTCTTAAATTACAATTGGCCCTTTGATATGTAACTTGAAAGTTTTAAAGTTACTTCTCAGCAAACATATGCAGACAGTTTGGCACATGAGAGAAATAAAAAAACCAAACACAACACTAAAACCATAATACATTAAGGAAGTAAACAATTTTATACCAAATATTATAACTGGGAATGAGTTTTAGAAACACAACTAAGATTCCTTGTAAATCCCTAAAATTCTCTTTTTCTCCTCAGATATAGGTTTTTAATATAAATTTAGGAGAATACCAGGAAAAACAACAAAGTCAAAAGTTATCCAGCTGCATACTTTGGTCCTCAAGTGAGCAGACTCTAGAGGCAAACAAACACAAAAATGCTTAAAAAAAAACCAAACAAAAAAAAGCCTGTTATCTCTAGAAATTAGCCCCAGTATTTGTTGTGATGGGGTGACCAGAAGCTTATAGGAATATTAGAATAGATCAATATATTTTGCTTACATTGTTCAAAAGAGGAGGAAAATTAAGACCCCAGAGCCCCCTCCTTTACTCATGAACTCAGGATTCCCATGTAAAAATATTTTATCTGGCAGTAATAGACACAGATGACGACACACATCTGCTGTTAACATTAGCTACTATAAACTACAAAGGAAAATGCTCTCACAAAAAATAAAAGCAACATCAAATAAGAATGAAAAACAGAGAAAATAATTACACCAGTTTTGGCAGATTTCTTACAGAAAAAAAGTAATGAACATTTTCAAAAGGTTTAATGGATCTACATTGTAAGGTCACTCCTGGGGAATAAATGAAATTGATTTACTAAACCTTTCCCAGACCTCCTTCATTCTGTTTGATTCTACAGGAGATTTTCTGAACTCATTGAATGTAGACAACAACATAAATTGAATACAGTAAGTTTGAATATCAGTATTTTAGCTATAGATGAGGTAAGAAATGGTCAACACTAGTAAAGAGATTCCAGAATTGCTTCTCATCAGTTCTACTTCCTACTGTGAACACAGTATCAGTTTTCATGGTGATTTAGGCTTTTTACTCCCTGCTGAGAAAGGCAGTGAGAACCTTAATTAGTGCAAAATATGGTGCTGTGTTTCTAGCATGCTTTTTTCACTGATAATTGGATTGAAACAAAATTAATTTCCCCTAGGTCACCCAATATCCATAAAATAATACTGTGCAGACTTTGTGACTCGGTCAAATAGTTTACAGGCTCACATTTCACTTTTAAGTGAAATTATCACTGAAGAAATCATTACTTCCCTGCCTTCCTTCCAGCTGCTATTCGGGTAGAACTGAAGCAACAAAATAGAATAAATCATACTAGAATCTGGACAGTATATTGTGTGACAAGACAGTAAAGAAAACAATTAAAATTA
>VWYI01043677.1:0-20093 GCA_013399455.1 Anthoscopus minutus | reverse complement strand
CCTCTATCTCCTCAGGGAATTTCCATGTCACTTTTACCCCCTCCCACAACCCTGCTCCCTTGTATGTATCCACTCCTTAATGCTTTTTCCCCATCACCTCCTACCCCCACTAACCTGCAGCTTGTTCAATCTGTAAGTCAGGATACAACATCTTTTTCTGACAAAAAAACCTCTGGATTTATCCTCCAATCTTANAAAAAAACCTCTGGATTTATCCTCCAACCTTCCCAAAATGATAGCAAAGAATTAGTGAGCCAGTCGAATGACCCTTTAGATGCTGGCCCTTACTGTAATACCAGATCAAAAAGTGGTGTAAAGCCAGAGGTAAATCCAGACAGGTTGTTTCCTCTAAGGGAAGTTCCACTAGGTGGGGGAGTAGGAGGAATAGATTTTGTAAATGCACCCCTGACAGCTTCTGAAGTAAGAATATTTAAGAAAGAACTGGGCAACCTGGTAGAAGATCCAGTTGGTACTGCCCAGCAACTATATCAGTTCCTGGGTCCCAATATATATACCTGGGGGGAGCTGCATTCTATTATGAAAATCCTCTTATCTCCAGAGGAGATACACCTCATAAGGTCAGCAGGGATAAAGATCTGGAAGAAGGAGAATCGTACTAGACCTCTGGGTGAGCAAAAACTCCCTGTAGTGGACCCCAATTGGAATCCCAACCAGAAAGAGGGACGGAGAAGTATGCAAGATTACTGGATCCTGATTATAAGAGGCATAAAAGAGTCTGTACTCCAAAAGCAGAATACCAAATTGGCATTTGATGGGAGTCAAGAAAAGGATGAGTTCCTGGGGGCATGGCTCAATGGATTAAAATGAATTTTCAGTTGCATTCCAGCATTGATCCTGACGGACCATAGGGCCAAGTATTATAAAGGTACAGTCTGTTACCAAAGTTTGGCCTGACATCAGATGAAAATTAGAAAAATTAGAAGACTGGCAAGAAAAGGGAATTAATGATCTGTTAAGGGAAGCTCTAAAAGTTTAATTAAGGAGAGATGAAGAGAAGAATAGACTAAAGCAAAAATTATGGTGGCAGTAGCAAGAGAAAGTGTAGGAATAGGAAGCAGCCAAGAAAGGGTGCAGAAAATAAAGGGAACCTGGGTAAATGGAAAAAATACCATTAAATTATGTGTATTATCATCACTGTGGAGGAAAAAGGCACATTAAGTGGTGCTGCAAAAAACTACGAATGGATGAAGCAACTGAGAGAGAACAAGACACCCTGGAAGAGATTCTGAGAGGAAATGATGATTAGGTGTGCCAGGGGCTCTTCGCTCTGGGGATCCACCCCCGTGAATACCCCATTTTAAAGCCTGGGAAACTCCAAACTGCCTTCTTCAGCTTCCAGCTTCTGAAGGTATCAAAGCTGAGGGGGGCGGGGAAAGGCCCGGCCTCGTTCCAGTGTGACCTGCATGGCCAGGCCGGGCCAGGGCCGGGCCCCCAGCAGCTCTCGGGCAGGATGGGAGGCCAGAGAGTCCCCTCCAGCTGGAGTGGAGTCCAGGCCCTGCCTCTGGCCACCCCCACCCCGGCCGTGCCGAACCGGGATTTCCCCGGGCTCTGGGCCAGGCTGGGCCTGGCAGCTCCCGGGCGAGAATTCGAGGCCAGGGAGCCCCCCCCCGCCCCGTGGTTTTCTCCAGTTTCAGCTGGGCAAAAAGAGAGAGAGAGAGAGAGAGGAGCCCAGCCTGGCTGCAATCTAATCCATCACTATAACTGCTTCAGCCACTGCCCAGCCTGGGTGAAATGTTAACCCTTTCAGTGCACAGATGAGACCTGCAGAGCACAATTCTTCCATTGGGTGAGAGAAAACCAGAGAGTGACAACGTGAAAACAACAGGGTCAGTTGAGAAAGAGTTTAAGTACCAGAATGAGGAGAAGGGGAATGAGGAGATGTCCTAGTATTAGGACTAAAATTTCTTTTGGTAACACCATGGAGATGGACTATAATAACTACAGTATTTCTTTTAATTCATGAGAGAAAACAAGTATGGGGAGATGGTGAAGTGTTCGAATGTGGACTTGAACAGAGGCAGCAAATGTTGAAGAAACAGTGATGCTCTGAAGAGTTTGAACAGAGAGACAGAGATGAGAGTGAAGAAGACTCTGTCTCAAAGAGCAAAGAAAATACTTTTGTTTTTGGAGATGAAGATAATTGTGGAAATCGGTGGAGAGATTTTTTTTCCTTTGAACAGCTCATCCTTAAAAAATAACACCCCATAAGTTAACAATAACCCATTGACTCAGTTGTGAAAATGGGAGGAATTTCACAGCAGCAGAGTTTTTCTAAACCAGCCAGCTGCTGTTTTGTGAATATGCAAAGCCACGAGAAAACTATGTTCTTGTGGACATATCTCCAGGGTGTTGAGAAAGAAAACTCCTCACCCTAGAGGAGTTTTCCCAGAACTGAATTTCCCTCACCCTCCCAGAACTGAGGAAAGATTATTGTAGAAGTGATAACTGATTTGAAAATCACAGGTTTTGTTTTATGTTGTCAGGTGGGAAAGAAAAAAAGCAGGCAGGGGAGGGAAGTGTTCTGGAAGTTTCATTTTGATTGTTCCTTTTTTTCCCCATTCTTTTAGTTTTGTTAATAAAACTTTCTTTAAGTTTAAGCCTGTTTTTCTTTCTCCTAAAATCATATCTCACGACAAAAATATAAATAAGTGTACCAGTGAGTTTAGCTAGTTCTAAACCCACAACATTCTTTGGTGCATTAGCCCGGAAATTCAAATTAGCAATTTTAAAACCACTACACGAAATTAGTGTTTCCGCCCAGTTTCAACTGAACCCGCCACACTGGGCCTGTCCATTAGAGGTGGGGAGCAGGAATTGGTTTGCCTTCAAATGGGATAATCCAGACTGCAAACATAAACAACAACTTAGGTGGACCCAACTGATAAATATCAAGAATCTAGCGACTGTCACCTCAAAACGTTTACATCCTGCACAGTTCTTAACCGGGGAACCAATGGAAAATTGAGAGTATAATTGTATAGAGCTAATTGAGATACAAACAAAATTAAGAGAAGACCTAGAAGAAGACCCTTTACCATATGGAAGGGTCCTGTATATAGATGAATCCTCTCAAATTTTAATGGGGAAAAGACATCAGGATATGTAATTATTGAAGCAGGAGAAATGACAGAGAAAGGGAAATTACCCTCAAGCTGGTCTGCACAAAGTTAAGATATATGCCTTAAAGAGAAGTTTAGATTTGTTAGTAGATTATATAGGGACAATCTACACAGTTTCTCGATATGCCCTTGGGATAGCTCATACTTTTGGAAATATCTGGCAAGAGAAGGGATACCTTAACTCAAAGTAGAAAAATCTGGCAAATGAAAGTCTGATCTGGGAAATACTTGAATCCCTCAGAAGACCGTCTCTCCTTTCTTGCTTACCCTGTATAGCATTGGGGAACATCTAGAGAGGGAGACAACATTGCAAAAATATAGAAACAGTAACAATAACCCTAGAAGAACTAAGGAAAAAGGGCTACCTTCCCCAAACTTCCCCACTGAACTGTAAAATACAGGGACAATGGGTATTGATTAAATCCTGGAAAAATCCCCCTCACTTTGGAAAGTGGAAAAACTCCTGGAAAAACTGCTCACTTTGAAGGCCACTTCGAGGTGCTGCTTACAACAAACACTATCATAAGAACAAAGGAGTGGGGGTGGACACATACAAGTCGAGTGAAGAGTCCAGCACAACCTCCAGCTGAGGCAAGCGAATGGACTATAGCTGACAGAAACAATAAAGACTTAAAATTGGTCCTGAGAAAAACGCCAAAAGAAGTGCAATGCTGAACACAACGCCCCACTGGAAGCATCTATGTTATTATCTTTGTATCTGTAAATTTTGTTAAAATTTGTTATAGTATAAGCTTAAGGGAGTTTTTTTTTCAGCTAAGAATTGATAATCACAATAACATCTCAGTTTCCAGTGCTGTTCCATAGAGCATTCTCCATGCAACCCTAATTGGGACCAAATTGAGGGAAAAGAGTCAGTACAATAAGGGTCATGGCAGAATGTCTCCAGAGAAAGGGAAAACCAGAGATGGGAGGCAAGACTGGATCAGGAACTACCTCCAAGAAATACTCTCTGAAAACCAAGGAAATCCCTGTGGTTCGAGAGGTGAGGAGGCCAGCCCATACCAGACTCCCACTCGTAGCAATGCTATTACTCACCCACTCCAGAGGGAGTGGAGAAAACACTATTGAGAAGTGTTACTATCCCTTGTACAGAGGAGATACAATAAGTGTATTAATCAGAGTACACACAAACATGAATCCCAAATGTATCGATCACTCTCAGTTAACGACATGTAAAGAAGATAGTAAAATATATTGGCTATCTAAAAATACTGCTGTCCAAGCCAGAGGATGTCAGGAAAGTGCCCTATGAAAGAAAGATGGGTATGTTTTGAACAAGAAAGTGTGGGGGGGAAAAAAAAGTATTGTCAGTAAAAGAACAGAGTGATCAGAATGCCAAAGATAAGTTTAAACAGTACAAGAAAATAAGAAAAGTAGAAATTGAACTTTAAAAGGTTGATGCAGGCCAGAAGCCTAATCAAATAGTTAGAGGGGGGAACTGTTAAAAATAGGCTAGAAACTATTGTAAAATAATTGTTAAGCATGTACTGTTTGTTATTGGTTTGTTATAGGTATTTGGTATTTGGTTTTTTGTTTTTGGTGTTGTATTTGTACTGTTATGATATTGTAAAAGGGGTTAAAAGGATAGTTATAAGAAATCCTGTACTACACATAAGAAAATCACCACCCTCCCAGCCAAATGAGCCGCCTTAAACAAAAACTATGATAGGCCAATCGAGCACCTTAAACCTTCATACAAATGAAAGGATCCAAACAAGAAACCAGTTCAGAAGGAAAAAAAAAAAACAGGATAAAAAGGGGCATCTGAACCGAGGAAGCTTTGCCGCTCCATCTGGAACATTGGGGACAAGACATCGCTGCTTGAGTGGAGCCAAGCACCGCTGCTGCAGCATCCTTGACAGCAACGCTCCTGCCTGGCCCATGGGCCCCCTGCTTTAGGTCTTTTCTTTCTATAATAAATGCTGAAATCACTCTTAGTACTGGGAATCTGGTCCTGTTTTTAACAAATACCACATTTTAAAAGCTGGGAAGCCTGAGAAGGCCCTTTTTACTTCAGGCCTCGAAAGGTAACAGAGCTCTGGTGTGGGCCAGCCCACTTTGCCATGGCCTGCGTGGCCTGGCCGAGCCGGGCCAGACTCCAGTGAATCCTGGGTGGGGAATGGGAGACCGTAGGGCCCCAGCCAAATCTGGGTCTGTTCACAGCTGCTGACATCTCGCTAACACCAGATCCTGCCTCCGTCCCTACAGCCCAAAATGAGCCGGGGTCCACTGGGCCCTGGGCCTGGCCAGACTCCCCCCTCTACCGCAGCTCCCTCCAACAGCAGCTGCCGGGCAGAGGGAGGGGCACACCACAGCCTGCAAGCCATTACCATAATTACTTCAACCACTACCCACAACCATCTAGAAACCTGCGTGAAATGTTAACCTTTTCAGTACACAGATGAAACCTACAGACCACAATTTCTCACCTCAGGTGAGAAAAAAAACCAGTAACAACACATAGAAAGACAACATGAAGATACCAAAATCAGTTAAAAAATAGTCAAGTACCAGATACACAGAAAATAAAAAATACCCTAAGAGCTAAAAATTCTTTTAATGAATCCATGGAAATAGACTATAATATAATAAAATATCCCCTTTAATTAATGAGAAAGTATAGAGAGATAGATTGCACCCAAGTGCAATTGCTTGGATTCTTTGTGTATTAACACTGATATATAAAAAAACATGCAAGAAAAATCTCTTGGATGCAGAATACCTAGCTGAGTTCAGACACATTGCATATAGATTAATAATTTGGATGTCCTTTGGAAAGTTCATCTGAAGACTTCACAAACCCCTGGGTTAAGGACATTCTCCACTCTTAATAATAAAAGCTGTTTTATAAACCACAAGAATTTTGGTACTTTGCAGGCTTGTCTAGGGAACCAAGATTACACATTCAGAGGAAAAGGCACATGCTCACACCCTTGTCAGGGTGGTCCACTCCACAGAGTGGTGCTGCTCCACTCTGTGGTCCAGGGGTGACACCTATCCAGATAAGTTAATGGGTACTCTCCCATCTCTCTGGATCACCCTTCAGATTGTGGAAGTAACTGTTCAGACGTATGGGACACATTATGGGATGCAGGGGAAAAGCATTTCAGGACTCCACAAGATTCATTATGGGATGCTATAGGTGAGGAAAGAGATAAATCTAGGTGACTTGGAAACACACATGGGAAAACAAAGGAAAAAGTGAATAAAAAGGGCTGATTGCTGATATGCAGATTGCTGTTCAATGCACTTTTATGAGTGTGCACAGCGCTCAGCAGACTCTGCTTTAAGTTACTGAATTCCCTTTCTAAGGATTTTTCTATTATATATGCATATGTGTGTGGAGAAGGGCCCATAGCAGGCTCTGGATCAGATGAAAGAGTCAACAGAAAGAAGCCAGCATGATTCCTGTGTACCTGTGAAATTAAGAGAAAAACGATAAAAGTAGAAGAAAACAAGGAATATCTATGTGGTGAAAATCACCATGGAAAAACAGGACTTATCTGTCCTGTAGGATTTTTGGGGATGCTTTCTCAAAACAGTGCATCCACCAATGGACTTGAGGGGATGGTGTGATGGTGGCTAATGAGATGGGGTGCACTATGGGGTCAGAAGGGTATAGAAACAATGTGTGTGAACACAGTAAAAAGCCTTGGATGAAACTTCTTGAAGATCTGCTTTGTGTCACATCTACTCCAACAATGACATCTGGCGACGACCAACATGAAGCACAACAGACCTGTCAGGGAAGAACAGGGGGAATAGAGCTCTGTGGAACAGAGAGCGGCAAGTGGAGACACCTAAAAGGTGTCTGGACCCAAATCTGGCACCTCAAACTGAAGGATCCACATGAGCCATGGGGAATATAGACTGGTGGAAGTTTCTGACAGCTGGAATAGCTATCCAACTGAGACTGTCAGGTACAGGGATATGCGAAAGCCTCTGACATCTGGAGTTTTATTCAGGTGAGACCCTTGTTTAGAGGAAAATGGGGTCGAATTTATCAAGAGAAGAGCAAACAGTTTTGTCTACGTGGAAAACTTTGCTTCAAAGCAAAGACATTAAAATTGCAGACTATGCTTTTTATAGCATGTTACTATGGGCTAAATCCCAGAATTTTGACATTGATGAAAACACAGCCTTTACTATTAGATCATGGGAAGCCATGGGGGACAGACTGGGAGATGTGATATCGCAGGGGGACAAGACAGCTGCATATCTAGCTACAACTTGGAGACAGCTTTATGATAAGTTAAGAAAATGGAGAACAGAGCAAGGCTTGGAGTGAGAGCCAGGGCAAGGAGTTGCTGGGGCACAACTGATAACCTGGTGCTTTGTCATCTACTGGGATTTCTGCTGGAATTGAAATTGCTTGGGTGATGATTTGCCCCTTGGCTAAATAGAAGGGTGGCTGAGGGCAACGCACCAAGAGAATGACGTTAGATATTTCTCTCTGGATGATCATGGGAGCCACCTCAATCTCCATGGGTGTGTGTGTGCGGTGTTCCCAACAACAAAGTACACACTGTCTAGTCCTGAGTGATCCAACTTCAAGTCCTGTGAGTCCTCCATCAGGTCCACGCCAATGACTGTCCACTGGGTAAACGTGAAGCTTTGGTGGTCACAAGCTTGAAATGCTTGTGAGACCGCCAAACCTTGTCATGTAAACATTTCTGGTTTTGTCCCGCATCCTGCCTCCCTTCCTCCTTTTCTATTTTGAGGGAGGTTCTCTCCCTAGAGTGGTCCACTGTATTTATATCATTGCAGTGTGGGTTCGCACTTCTGTCCTAGTTTTTTTGTTTGCTGGTTTTCCTCTGCTGCAGGCTTTGAAGGCAGTCTCAGGCAAAGTGTCTTGGCTTCCTGCACTGGAAGCACATGACACATTGAAGCTGTTGTCTCCTCAGTCCTGGAGATGCAGCTGCCACAGTCCTTGAGTTTGCTGACTTTGGCCTCATCTCCTGTGCATCAAATAGTTCTGCTTTCCTGGCACACACTTTGATCATATGGGCCAGCATAGGTGCAGAGTCAATGGGCAGCCCCAAGAGAGCTCTTCAGCAGACTTCGTTGGCATTTCTCTGTGCTCTTTTATTAACTCTGCCTGTATCAGGAGCTCTTGTACTTACCTATTTGTGCTCGAAGACGATCAACAAACTGCAAGAAATTTTCTGAAGCAAACTGTTTCATGTTGACTACCCCTAGCTTCAACGGTTGGTAACTGATTAAAAGCCTTTTCTGCAGCTCTTCAGATCTTTTCCAGAATAAATTTTGACAACACTTGAGTTTGGTCTTCAGGATTAGCCCATTCACCCTCATCACATAGATGTTCATAGGTGATGTCCCTGTTTTCTAAATTTTTTTCACGTGAACCTGGGTGTTTTGCTGAAGTTCCACTAGGAGTCCCCTGAGGGCTCTTTTCCAGGTGCTTTCCCATAGATCGAACTTTGACTGGGTAAGCAGGCACTGGAAAAGATCTCGGAGGTTGGCAGGAACAAATTAAACAGATATTAAAGTGGCTTTCATCATGCCTCTAAAGATTTCACTGTTTCTGCCAAAGTCCAATTGTTTTTTGCATAATTCTCTTTTGTTTTGATACGAGAAAGGTTGATAATTTCTAACACCATTTCCCTTACCAGTATGTAGGACAGGAGCAATTGAAGGTATGGCTTTTTCACCATGGTTTTGATCCCACCCCCGTGGAACCTTGCAGGGGGACCACTCCATCCCCCAACTCCAACCCCCTGGGAACTTGGCGGGGGGACATGGGAACCCAGATTGCAACATCCAGGAGCAGGGTTGCAGGATGATGTCATGCAGGGTGGGCATATAGGGGGGAGAGTGTCCATGGCAAGAAAGGGGTTGGAGGAAGGGACATGTGGGCAAAAGGGATTGTGGGAAGA
Source organism: Anthoscopus minutus (assembly GCA_013399455.1). Taxonomy (NCBI): domain Eukaryota; kingdom Metazoa; phylum Chordata; class Aves; order Passeriformes; family Paridae; genus Anthoscopus; species Anthoscopus minutus. Next base: position 11,035 of record VWYI01043677.1, on the reverse strand, counting down.
AAGGTAACTGGGGGGCCTGCCACATGGCTGCTGCCATCTTTGCTCTCGACCACACAGTCGGCGCTACATTGCATCCCGACCATGTGGTCGCTACCATTTTGGGGATGGCAGGGTCAAAATGCAAATTTTGGGAAGCAGGGACTGGGTTAAAGGGGTACAGGTAAGGTGCTCTGTCAGCCTGCGCACAGCTGCCAGAGCCAGGGTACTGAGCAGGAGGCAAGGAGGCCAGGGAAACAGTGGCTGTTCCAGGAGCCCTGTGATTCCCGGGATGCCTCGTGCATCCCTTCCAGTTCAGGGGCAGAGGATTTGGGAGGAGGGGTAGGGGAAGCTGTGGAAGGAGAGGTTTTCTGTGGCTGTCCTTTCATTTCCCTCTTAAGCATTTCTTTCTGGATCAAAAGGTACAATGAGAGAAACTTAGATGCTGTTTCGTCATCCTGTTCTACTTTTGTTGTTAGCAATTCTCCAGTTTTGTCCCAGGCAGAGACAGAATGTACATTCTGCTGGGTAAACTGAGAGGAATGGAAGGATGACCACAGTGAACAACCCTTTTCAAAAGTCCTTTGGAAACCTTAATGTTTCCACTCCTAGAGAATCTCTAACTTGAATATAAAAGTCTCTTTGTGCTGCAGAAAGTTTTGCAGCCATTTCTCTCTGGACGCTATAATCTACCTTCCTTACAACAAGCACAAACAGAAGCTGAAAACACTAGATGTCCACAGCCTATCTAGGGAAGCGTCTGCAGTATTCTCTCCTCCACTGTGAGGTCGGAGCAACACTGCTTGTGTGCAAAACTGCCTGGCTTTTGAATGGTTGCTAGCAGCAGCCTGGCTCTACCACACCAAGTGGCTGAGCCGAAGCAGCCCCGCGGGTCAGCACCACCCACACCAGTAAAACTGCGGCTTATGTGAGGTAAAGGCATGAACCGCAGTTCTCCCTGGAGCCTGCGCTGCCCGCCCACTGCTGAAACTGCTGCGGAAAAGCCACTGCATCTGGAGCCACTCCCCCCCGCACCGTGAAAACTGCTGCTGCGCCGGACAGCTGCGCTGCTTGGATCTACATGCTGCTGCTGCTCCACTACTCCCAGAGCTGCACTGTGGCTTCTGCAATCCCTTCCACAAGGGCCCCTTCCCCTGCATCAGAGATGAATTCCCACCACCCGAGGGTCCCTCCAGGGTCCTGCAACCCGCGGAGCGTATTCACTCCTCCTAGCAACTTGGTTAGGCTGGAACAATATAAGAAAGTCCTCTGTCCTGAGACTGACCCATCCTGGGCTGAACAGGCTGCCAGTCTCACTCGCATGTTTTTTTGCCATGCAAAAGGCAGCAGAAACTTCCAAGGAAACTGACCATTCAAAGTTTATAAAATCCTCTCATGGATCTCCAGCTGTAATGGGGGTCTCAGACCTCACAGGAGGCATAATGTTGGGCATCAGTTGATGGATTGTGGGAAGCCTTGGGTCCAGTTTCGGCTTCACAATCTCTCATGGACAAAAGTAAAAAATGAAAGGCGCTTTTCTAGGGACTATAAAAGGCTTTATTGTAAAACTCAACTCACGTGGTGCCCGGGAGGAAAGAGACCAGGGGTTCTGCAGCTGGAGATAAACTTGGGGAAAGGAGGTGGAGAAGGGAGTCACAGCCAATAAGATACATCTGATGGGAGGGATGAGAGGAGGGGGCATTCCAGGAAAGAACCCACCACCATGGACTTGGAGGAGAGGGATGTGTGCAAAACAAACCATGTGATACAATATAAACTATTTAGTGCAAAATAATAACTAAATAAACTATTCAGTGCGCCACAAAAGGTTAAGGATTTATTTACTGGAGTGTGGACTGGTCCATGGAATTAATAACTTCGGGAAGGGGATATGCTTGTGTTTTGACACACAATGGCCCTCATTGGGTTCCTGCTTGCTGTATTAAGCCTTATCTCAAGTGTGCAAGAGGGAACAGGATGGATGGTCTGCAGCCAAAACAGAACAAGTAGATAACACTGGCTAAAACCATACATCAGGATATGTTATATTTGTGAATTTATCAGATTGTAGCAAATTAAATCGCAGAAGTATTTTAGATTTTAAAGAAAGACTTATTCACTTACGGGTTGATGAATAATGGGGATGGTCTAAGTAGTTTCTTTGTACGGTGAGGCATCACTGGATGGTTGAAAGTATGGTTATGAATTGGGTTGTTCATTTTGCTGGTGATTATAATTATTCTGTATTTCCCTCGTCTGCCAGGATTTCTGTGAAGGGCCCTGCAGAAATCCTTGGCAGCTGTGTTTGTCGCTTCAAATACAAAGGAAGGGGGAACTGTGGAGAAGGGCCCATAGCAGGCTCTGGATCAGATTAAAGAGTCAACAGAAAGAATCCAGCATGATTCCTGTGTACCCGTGAGAAGAAGAGAAAGAAGATAAAAGTAGAAGAAAACAAGGGACATCTGTGAGGTGAAAAACACCATGGAAAAACAGTACTTAGCTGTATTTTGGACTTTTGGGGATGCTTTCTCAAAACAGTGCTTCCATTAATGGACTTGGGAGTGGTGTGATAGTGGCCTATGAGATGGGCTGCACTATGGGGTCAGAATGGTATAGAAACTGTGTATGAGCACAATAAAAAGCTTTGGATGAAACTTCTTGAAGATCTGGTTTGTGTCGTGTCTACTCGAACAGCAATATATGTGGGGATCTAAGTGCCAACAGCTGGAGTGGGATCCAGGGTCAGATACCCAGGTGTCAGGGATGCAAGTAACTGGAGAAAGTACAAATGTGTAAGGAAGTACAAGTGCATGAGTGAGTATGTGAGCTTTAGTAAATATTCAGCCAGGCTTTCTGGTGAAATGTCCTGGGGATCAGATGTGCTTGTGTTTCTGTGAGGGAAGCCATGCAAGGAGCTGGATACCAGAGGACCAGGTCATCAGTAGATGACCTCAATAGGTGACCTCTCTGTATGTACATACGTATTTGTGTATGTGTGTTTCTGTGAGCAACAGGGCTGTGCCAGCAGCTGCAGAGGGGCTCTGGACCTCCGGGCCTCCTATATCCAGGTGCTCAGATCCAGGGAGGATGAGATCCAGGGGGCAGGTACTGCCTAAGGTCAGCTGCTGGACAGACACACGTGGTACAAATATTCACAAGTATACAAATGTGTATATCCTACTCATGGACCTTCCCCCAATCAGCCAGACAGAGGAAAAGATGAGACTGCTGAGGCTCTTTATGCTTGTGTCAGTGCTGATTACCCTGTCTGTGCTGATCTGTTTGTGCTCAGTTGCCTGTATTTGTGTTCCATATGTGTTTCTCTGTGTGTGCCTACAGAGAATCCATACAGACGTGGGGAGTGTGGAGCTGTGGGAGCCTCACCTCTAGCAGGTCATTGGACTTCACATGTTAAAATACAGAGACAATCATTTACATTTATTTTACATTTTTAGTGGTTTAGGTTCACCAATTTGAATTTCCCAGCCAATGCACCAAATAATGTGGTGGGTTTTGAGCTGGTTAGACTCACCAGTGCACTTAGTCATTTCTTGCTGTGAGATATGAATTAGGAAGAGGACAAAGCAGGCTCAAAACTTAAAAGGGTATGAAGAAAGCTTTATTAACAGGACTAAAAGAGTAGCAAAAAATCAGAATTAAACTTTCAGAACTCTTTCCCTCTCCCTGACCAACTTCTTTCCTTTCCTTTCCCAACTTAAAACGTAGAGACCTGGGATTTTAAATCAGTTTCACCTCTACAATAATCTTTCCTCAGTTCTTTTAGGGAGAAGAGTTTTCTCTTGCCATGCCATGGAGACTTCTCCACAAGAATACAGTCTTCTCGTGGCCTTGCATTTTCAAGAGCAGCAGCTGCTCAGTTTAAAAAATCTGCTATTCTGAAGCTTCTCTCATTCCCACAGCCTTCTGGCAGCTGAATGAATGAGCCATGTCAACTTACAGGGTATTATTTTTTAAGGATGAGCTGTTCAAAGGGAAAGGCTCTCTTTATTTATTTCTGCAATCATCTTCATCTCCAGGAACAGAGGTCTTTCTCTTCTCCCTGGGGGCACAGGGTCTTCTTCACTCTCATCTCTCTCTCTCTCTCTCTGTTCAAGCTTCTCATGGAGTCACAGCTTCTTCAACATCTGCTTTGCTTAATGATGGTTGCCTCTGCTCAGGTCTACAGTTTGAACTCTCCATCCTCCCACACTTATCCTCATGAATTAAAGGGAATACTGTAGCATATTACAGTGCATCTCCATGGCATTACCAAAAGAACTTTCAGCCTCAATGCTAGGGCATCTCTTCATTCTCCTTCCATCTGGAACTCTACTGACCTTGGTGTCTTCATGTTACCTTTCTATGTGTCATCACTTGTCTTTTTCTCTCACCCAAGGGGAGAGTTGTGGTCTGCAGATCTCATCTGTGCACTGAAAGGGTTTACATTTTGCCCAGACCTTTGCCCATGGTAGTTCCGATGGATTTCAGGCCACTCTGGGCCTCTCCCTCTGGTATGCAACTGCAGAAGGAGGCAGGGGGGTGGGATGGAGAAAGGCCTGGCCCAGCCAAGGGCCTGGGGCAAGCCTGGCTAGCTTGCCACAGGGCCCAGAGGTGTGGAGGCAGGGCCCGGTGTTAATGAGATGTCAGAAGCTGTGAACTGGCCCAGCTTCAGCTGGGGCTCCCCTGGCCTCCCATCCCCTGCCCAGGAGCTGCTGGGGTCCGGCCCGGCCAGGCCACACAGGCTGTGGCAGAATGGGCCAGCCCCACCAGAGCTCAGTCACGTTCTGAAGGCCAGAAGCAAGAAAGGACCTTTTTGGGCTTCCCGGGTTTTAAAATGTGGTATTCTCAGAGTCAGACCTAGCCTCTCAATGGTTTAAAAATATGTCAGTTCTCAGAACTGGACAGCTATTGGCCTTTTCTAGGCACAGAAGCAGCTCCTAGCAGCCTCTCCCAGGAAAATAATTTCTGTGGGTGGTTTTCTTCCTTATTCCCAAGTATCAACCAATGCAAAACCAGCACATTAGAAATGGGACTTGAAGTAAGAAATTTACATTTCTCTCTGATTTTCTCTTGAGTCGTTAAAAGTCTGTTGCAGGTTTTTTCAGCCCAGCTTCTGGAGTGAAGAGTCTGCCACACTCAGTAATAATAATATCAACATAATGATAGTGCTTACATTGCAATCTCTGTCTGAAAAGCTCTTTGAAAACATCTGCTAATTAATCCTGCCCATACAATTAGTCTGTAAAAAACACTACATACTCCTCAAATCATCCACTTGTAAAGCATTTCCCTTCTAACTTTTAAGAACTAAAAATATAACTGTTCAATTCCCTTAATACCTGTCATTCTTACTCTCTGCCAATTAAGAGCTTACATATTCCTAAAAACTACAAAAAGAGAGACAGTATGAGAGGAGGGAAGATTATTTTAGGGTATTAAAGGGAATGTAATTAAATATCTGTTCAGGAGTAATTGTGTATATATTGCACGAGAATTAGGTTGCATATCATTTGTACATCTTAATTAGTGTCTTTTCATGATCAATGTTTAACTCACAATTGTTTTGCTTTATTTTATATTAAGTACATTTTTGTCAACCACTTACTTAAATCCATTGTCCATAACTTTTTCTCTTGGTACTAGAACTGGTGTTTTTGATGTTATTAAATGTCTGCAGATGCCCACTACAATTTCCCAGTCATAACATCTCAACTCACTGCTCATAATAAGTGAAATTAATTTTAGTATTTCTTGCCTTAGATTTTAAAATATTTTTATATATCTGTATTTAAAAATACATGGATGAAGTAGACTTGTGCATTAGCTGGAAGCAGCAGTCTTCTCTAACTTTTGGAGATGAAAGGTTAATTACATCAGGGGAAAGGCAATACAGGATTAAATAATAGAACAGGAAGGTGGGAATTAAGCTAGAGCATCTTTTGATCTGTATGGTGGACCAAAGTTATAACAGCTGCATCAGAGCTACATTGGTAGCTAGAGGTCATCTGGTCAAATATTAATGAATTATGCAGGAACAGGCAATTTTATGGCTAATAAAAACAGTAATAGAATTTTACATAAGCCTATTGCTTCCAAAGAGTATGAGTGACTCATTATCTTCAGAAACATACAGTTTCTGGTAGCTCCTAAAAACCAGATTTCCATCTGTAACTAAAGTTGCAATTCAAGATAAAAAGTCTCTCTTGGTCACAGAGATGGTGATAAATTGCCACTGAAAAATCTGTAGGAGGATATGAAGATTTTTTTATTAAAAAAAAAAATCCCAAATAACAAACCAATCCAAAAGCCAAAAAAAATCACACAGGTCAGTATACTCAACATGAGATTTCACATACATTCATCTTTCAACATGCAACTTTCCATATGTTAACCATACATATACATGCCCCTACATTCAATATGTCACATCTCCATTTCTATTTTTCATCATTTTAGTATGCAAAATTTGTAGTCTTGTAATCTTGGTTCCTTACTGAAAAAATAGGATGACAGACAACTGTTAGCAGTTATCTAAGAATAACTGTATTGACAGTTCTTATTAATGTGTAGTTTTGCAAGTCATTCTGAGAGCACAGGAACAGGTCTTCTGGATCAGACCACCGGTGCGTCTAGCTTAATACTCTCTAAGAGAGCAAAGGAGCCTGAGCTTTTAATTTAATCCATTCTCTTTGTACTTCCCAGTATCAACATTTCTTTTACTAAGAATAATAGAAATCATAGCCCTGTTAATCCCCTCTAGTAGCTTGCTAATGAATATGGGGTCCATTAATCTGTCTAGTTTCTTATTCAGCATTTTGATACTACCTGCTTTTTGAGCTTCCTGTGCCAAAACTGTTGCAGTAATTTCAGTTATCATAACGCCTACGTGCTGGTTTTGCGTGAATTGATATTTGGTGAGGAGAGAAGAAGCCACCTGTAGAAATTATTTTTCTGAGAGATGCTGCTAAGAGCTTCGTCTGTGCCTGAAAAAAACCAGTAGCTGACTAGCTCTGAGAACTGACATCCTATTAAACCATTAAGAAGCTAGATCCACCTCTGTGAGATTCACATTTTTGAAGACGGGTAAATCCAGGGAATCTCTCCCTTGCTTCCAGCCTTAAAGAGAGCACCGGTCAGACGGGCTCACTCCACCACAGCCTGGCCAGGCTGGGCCAAGCCATTGCTGCTAACATCTTGCTGACACCAAGCCCTGCCCTGCTGCCAGCCATCCCATTGCTTTCTCGTCTCCTCTATGGAGAAGGCATCATTTGTAGTTCTATATTAAAAGATGTTGAAGGTGCTATACAAGGATTCGTCATAGGTGGTGCTCCACCAGGAGGTTGGATGTTTTATTGATCACAAGATGGCACTGGCTGAAGGGCATAGGGGGTACTTACAAAAGACACACTGCCATTATATCTCACAAAAGACATCTGAAGGAATCCTGTATTTTGTGGAAAAAAGTCTCTTACACAATCCATTATCCGTAAAAAGAGATCTCAAAGGAATTCCCCTGGGAATGTGACTAAAGTGGCTGAGGGGTCAAGCCAGGCACTTGAGGTAGTTGTGCCAAGCCCTGGGGTGCTGCGTGCCATTCCCTAGAGGTTTGGTGTGGCTTGAGGGAGACGTGTTTACAGGAACACCTTGATTTGCAGAGATTTTTATGATGTCTTCAGTGTTTGTATTTTTGAAGGACAAGTTGGAATCCACTGCTTGTGGGTTCTCTCTGTGTTGCTGTCTGGATTTTGTCTCTTGGTTACTCTGTTGGAGTGGTTCCAGGGATGCTGAAGCCTGGGTCATGTCTGGTGTGGGGTAGGTCGCAGGATCTATGGTTTGAAGGAGGTATACTTTGGCTAAGCTATAATTAAAAGCATTTTGAATCTCTGCTGGGTTCAGTGAAGCTGTCTGTAAAAAGGCTGCTGTCTCTTTAAGCTGCCGCTGCTGCAGGGCTGCCGCCCACCTGTGCAGGGGATGCTGGGCAGTCCTGGCTCCCCGGGCTCTGTCACTGTTGCTTTTGCTGTCTGCAGTTCCAGGGCTGCTGCTGCTGCTGGTTGTGTTCCAGTGAGAAGCCCGGACCCTGAAGGCAGCCCGCCTGCCTTTGGCTCTGCTGTTGCAGTGGTTGTCGGCGTAGCTGTGAATGCTCTCTGTTCCAGCAAGGTTGCCATGGCATCAGCATTCCTGTAGCTGGCGCAAGCAGCCCCCCCCGCTGGGGGATGGACATGGAAGGAGGGAACTTCCATGCTTCCATGCTTCCCTCTGACGTTGTCTTCAGGGGTGGAAAGGGGCTGCCCAATTCTGCCGTCATCTGTGGGCAGTGTGGAGGTGGTGCAAAGGCGAGAAGGAGCTTGGGACACACCTCCATTCAGGGCTGGCTGAGTGGCAGTAGCGGGCCAGAGAGTGCTGACAGAGATAGCGTCAGTGCTAATGTCATCTTGACTGGCAGCTGTGGCTCAGGTAAAACTCTGGACAGGCAAAGCACAATGGGGTGCCGTGACTGTGTGGTCCAGAGGTACGCGAAGCATCCCGGGCTACTCTAGGTTGGTCAAAACTGTCCTGTACAGCCCCGGGATGAGCAGGGCTGCCTGTCCCCACTCTCATTTGGCCGCGGCTGCATGGGCCAGGGCAAGTAGCCCCCCCACTCCTGCCTCCTGTGAGGTCCCAGATGCATGAGCGGTGCCTAAAACAAATACACTTGCGCAGATTCTGGGACCTCAGGACCACTTTTTTGCTGTTTGTTCCATTTTGGGATTGCCCTGAGATTTCTCTGCAGCAAGTTTCCCTGCAACTGAGTCATCTCCTCTACTGAGGGGGAGTTTCTAAAGGTTTGCAATGAATCTGCAGTCTGTAAAAGTTCCACAGCTGGCTGGGAAAAGACCACTTGCTCTGTGAGTGGTGCCGTCACCTCATTTTTGGCTCCCTCAAGAAGTGCAGTGTGTTTTCTGGCTTTTATCGCCAAGATTTCATCTCCTAAAAGGGTTTCCTATGGTCGAGGTGCCGTATTAGGGAGTCTCTACTTCTGGGGAAAGGGAGAGGGTAGACCCAGTCTCCTCTGCTTTTGCAGGCTGAGTCTCTCATCCTCTTTCTGGATCCATACTGTTCCCTGGCTGGGTTTTGGAGTCCCACCCAGTGGAGATGACTTCAGAAATCACTCTAGAAGCTGGCAGAAGTTCAGTTGCTGCCTGATTTTTCTGAGTGGCCTTTTCATATATTCCTGTATTTATATGAAATGGTGAATGACGGCCTCTCCTGCTGTGGTGCCGACGGGGGATAGCAATGAGGAAAGATACATCTGGCAGATGGTGGGTGAGTTTTTCATGCCCTGTGGCAACACCCACCAGTGGAATCTCCTCACTGGGCCTTCTCAGTGAAGCGTGGTTGGCACTGAGAAGGCAAACAGGCAAACCACTCACAATTGGAGTGGTGCAGTGGGATATGGAAAAAACAATCCTTGATATCCACCACTGCTACTATCCAATCAGCTGGGAGCATTGAAGGGGAAGGCATCCCTGGTTGGAGGCACCCCATGTCAACAATGACATTATTGATCTTCCGGAGGTCGTGAACAAGCCTCCACCTGTCCTTCCCCTTCCAGACAACGAAAATTGGTGAGTTCCAGGGGCTGAAGCTTTCCTCGATGTTGCCAAGTTCCAGTTGCTCATTTACGAGCTCATTGAGCGCCTGTAATTTTTCTTGGGACAGCGGCCACTGATCTACCCAAATGGGAGTGTCCTTGGCCCAATTTAGTTTTTGGGTAGTGCTCCACAGTGGCCGCAATCAAAAATCCCGGGGGGATGTCAGGATCTCCAATCTTGTCCCCCATTGTGACATGAGGTCTCTCCCCCAGAGAAGCACCTTGAAATCAACAAGGACAGGCTTCACTGTGCCAATCTGCTCCTCAGGCCACTTTATTTTAATCAGTTCCCTTGAAATTTTTGCTATTTGAGTCCCTCTGATCCCCTGAATGTTGTTAGCCAAGGGGATGAGCTCCCAGTTTGATGGCCATTCCCTCTCAGGAATGACTGTCAAATTGTCCCTCATATCCAGCATCCCAGTCATCCCTCTGCCCACACCACCCTTGGTGAGGTGACAGTGAATGACTGGCTTGTCTTCATCCATTACCGCCACCCAGTAGATCTGAGGTGCTGTGACATCCACTGGTTCCTCCGTCCAGACTGGGATGGCCTGAGCTACAAATTGATCTTTGTGAAGGTAAAACAACAGGTGAGTGCACCGCACCAATATTTCTATTATCTCCCCTGATGGTCAGCACCAAGATCTCAAGGTCAGCAGGGGTGTTTTTAGTATCCCCGACCATGAAATACTCACAGTTTTTCGTTTGCTGCACCAACTTCCCTCCCAACAGCTCCACAGGAAGCTTTGTCCAGGTCCACATCCGGAGGAAGGTCGACGTAGATGTGATAACTACAGTCCTTCCCTCTGGTTTCCGGGCCATGTTCCTGGGAGAGGAAATGCATGTGTCATTGTCACAATTGGTTGAAAGGTCACATCCAGTAGGGTTTAAATTGTCCTTTTTCATGGGAGGTCTGAGGTGACTTGGTGGTATGTCTCCTTCCCTCTCTCCGTGCCTAGTTCACCTCAATTTTATCTTCACATGAGGTGAGCCCATGCTCTCCCTTTAGTTTTTTTTACTTGACCACTTCCCCTCTTCCCCTTCCCACCCCGGTTTGTTTGTTTTGCCCTTTTGATGGTGGTATTTTATTAAGACGGAACTGAGTGATATGGCCCATTTGGCCACAATTAAAACATCGCAGTGGTGTAGGGGGTCCTGCAGATTGAGAGGCAGCGGCGACCATTCTTCTTGCTGTTGCTGGAGCCAGTGGTGCAGTCCTTTTCCCTGTAGAGACTCCTGCCGGGACGGCTTCAGCACAGGCCTCCACCAGGGTGGTGATGGTTGGCAGAGGATCCTTTGGGAGGTCCTGATCAAGGTCTTGCAGGTTTCATTTGCGTTAGCCTTCGCTGTCTCGAGCAGGAAGTCATCATGCAGGGCTGCAGACACCACCTGCCTCTCTATCTGAGCTTTCAGTTTAATAAAATCAAT
>VWYI01043676.1:0-15082 GCA_013399455.1 Anthoscopus minutus | reverse complement strand
AATTTATTCAAAGAGGAAAATAAAATGAAAAACCTGCTTCTTCACTAGTTCAAAGATTAGTACACTTAAAAAAGGGAGATACAGATATAAAAAAGAGAATATAGATATAAAAATATAGATATAAAAAAGAGAGGTATAGATAAGATAGATATAAATGTGTATATAACCATATTCTGGCAATTCATAGGATATTAACAACCAAAACAAAAAAGCTGCAAGGCCTTAGGTCTAATTTGTTGATGTTAAATGGTTTCATTAACAAAGGTAAGAAGAAATGCAAGAGCAAAGTTAGTGTTACAAAGGACTTTAGAAGCAAAAACAGGAATAAAGAGCCACAGGACAGCCATATAGTCCTGCAGAAAGGCAGATATGGAAAACTGGGGGTTAGGGGAAGTATTCCTGAAGATGTAAGCAGACACTTCTCTTTATAACTCTGGTTTTAGAGAAATGTTGTTATTTACATTATTACTCTGTAAATCTTATTTTTTAATGGCAAGCCAAAAATTTCAGCTCAGGTCAAAAAACTTCCTCACTAACTTCTAGAACTTTTGAAAACATGACTGGCAGTAAGAAAACAGTACCTAATTTTCTTCATAAATATGGGCTTATATATTCAATGGATTTCCCATAAACATATGTGCAACAGGTCAGCAATATTTTTAGAAACGCTTGTCCTTTTTGACTAAATTCTGGAATACATGTGTTTAACATTTATTATACTCTTAAACCTGTACAATTGATTTAAATGAGTGATGAAATTTCAGGGCTAGATATCTCTAATAATCTTCTCATATTTTAGCATACTAAATATCTCAGGTCCCTGAAATTTAGAGAAACTTGCAAACACTCATTCTAAGGCACTTCTTATATCAAAATTCAATTGTTTTGGTTAAAAACTCACCAAACCCTCTTTTCCACTTTAAAAATAAAGTATAATATTTATAAAAACCAGAAGAATAGATTAGTGCAAACAGCTTCTCAGGAGTAGAAACTGTTTGCACTCTCACTTTCCCATGTATTTCATTCTACTGAGAAGGCTAATGGATGTTCAATTCTTAAAGTTGAATTGTATAAAAAAGGTGAACTCTTAGTGGTGGACAATTTTTTTTGAGAAGTCTAAGAACCCGCTAGCTTTGTTCTTCAAAACAAGCAACTTCCTTTCCTCTCCCAAATTCAACTCCACTAAATGTGGTTTAAATTACACATAAATGGGCCTCAGTGTACACATGCATTTATCATTAACATTAAAGGAGCTGTAGTTTAATGCTTCGGAGACAGAACATTTTGTGTACATGTCACAGTGCTCTAGAGAGGTGTTTTCAAAATGTGAATTTGAAAATAAATATCAACTAGAAAGATGTGAAACTTAATCTAGCCTGATAAATAAAATACCATAGTTATGCTCTAATTTCTAGGGCATTATTATTTAAATAATATTTTTGATTCAACTGAAGAGGATTTGACCCTTTTTTTTATAGCTAGATATAAATATCTGCTTTAATAATTTTGGTATAGTAAGTGCTTGTGTATTTGTGTGAGAATACAGCTGACACTCTCAGTATTTAGGCACGATTGAAAATGTCATTGCAATGCATCGCAGATAGCATAAAGCAATCATCCAAAATATTAATTATCAATTTGAAAACTATCTATCTCGGCTGTAACATAGTGCTGTGGTTCATTAACTGCATATACACTCTCCTCAGAGTACTAATGGCTATATGCAGATATTTCAAATGACTTCATAAACACATGAGCACAGACTGTTAAGCAGTGATTAATTTCTGCAAGACCATGTGATATCCCATAATTCTTTAATGGTGCCAAAATGATGTATAGCATGAGCACATTCATTGGCTGATTCAGCAAAATGCCCATGGGAAGTATCAGGGTTGTATCTCCCTGGTGAGCTCTGCAGGGATTTAAATCACCTTGAAAAACAAGCTGTGGACAAGAGATTTGCACATGAGAGTGCTCTGTTAGACAGAATAGTTATTTTCTCTTAAAGGTATAACCACTCTTCTTGTAATTTGTATATGGAGGATGTACAAAGACATGGCAGCCCTTCACACATGATTGTGATGGTTCATTGGTTCATCTCACAAATTAATTTCATACAGATCTATTCAGACTACCAGCAATCAGATTAAAAAAAAGAGTAAGTTATTGCAGGAGAAGGAAGGGTAGGTTTCAGACATTTTTGGCCTTGTTCTGTAACCTCTTCCTTAAATGCTACCCTGATCATGGTAACTTTTTATGGTTATCCAGTTCACAGTTCCAGAAATTAATGTCTAATTTAAACCTCATTTTTTATTTTAGCTGCTCAAGGGTGCTGTGTGCACATAGGAGCAGAATAAGTATCATCAGTTGTCCTGGGAGCAGAGCCTCATCCATCAGGAGAGAGATTTAGGAAATCATCAATTTTGTCTCTGCCTCTGCATAGCTTTCTGCAGAGTGCTCTGTTGTTTCTTTTTCTAAGTACAAACACACAGATATATGTCTTGTGATGATCTGGCTTGTGTTTCTATATTGTATATCACACATCTTCCTCATAAAAAGCTCTTCCTGAAGATCTACTGAGATAAATGTTAAGACTTCTTTGTACTTGAATTGGTCAATGAATTCTTTTTGGAAGGAAAATACTGTTTGCTTTTCAATGGTCTTTGGGATAACAGAAACGACTGTATTCCTAGACAGCAGCAGTCTCTAAGACTATTTTTTCAGTTGATCCTTGCCAGATGTATTTAGTGTAGGAACAAGTTTACTGGTTCAAACAAATCTTCCTTCCTTTTTTTTAATAAAAAAGGTATTTTCTATCAATACCTTTGTATTTTCTTATTCACAGCAACAGACCAGATGTCAGGTAACTTGTGGAAAATATGTCCTGTGGTCATGGCAAAAGCATGCCCCCTTTTAGAGAAATTATTTGGGTTTTGGGCTAAATTTGATATATTAACACTTATTTTCTGAAAAGGTGCTCTTTGTCTAAATGTATTTTTTAATTCATTTGTTGTTTCTTTTGTGGTTTGAGTTTTTTTGGGTTTTGTTTCTTTAGTTTTTTTTGGGTTTTTTGTTTGTTTACCTTTTTTGTTGGTTTTTTGTTTTTTTTTTTTTGTTTTGGTTTTTGTTAGGAGTTTGTTTTGCTTTGCTTGCTTTTTTAGTTTTTGGTGGTTGGGTTTTGGGTTTTGGGTTTTGTTGGTTTTGCTTTTTATCCTTTCTGGGCTACATAGATTAAAAGAAAAATAAAGGGAATACTAAGTAAAACTCATACAAACTAAAAAAGAAGTAAAAATATTTCAAAGTAATCATGTCACTCACAAATACTTTTGAGAAACACAGAATTATTTTCTTTCAGATGTTCTGCAAGATGCACATAGCATCAGCTTCCATAATTTTTACTTTTATCTTCTTTGAATGATGAGCTGANTTAATTAAAAGCAAGTTCAGTGCTTAGAAAGTTTAGAGTGGTATTAACTCTTTATTAACTTCATATTTCATAGAAAGGAGAAAAAGGCTTTTGAAATAAAGTGTGTAGCCGCTGCAATTTTCAGATACATTGGAGATTATAGGAAAGTTGCCTTAAATGTAAAGAACTATCACTATTGCATTACCAATCCTATAAATATTACTGAGCAGCCTAGGAGACTGGGTTTTATCTGTGGTCATCAGCCAACATACATCTTCCTGTCCTTCCTAACAGACTTACCTTCCTGAATAAATAAGTCAGAGAGTTATATTTTGGCAGTTTTGGCCTGTGGCTGATGGATGTGGGATTTTGTCAGTGCCATGATGTTACAGAATGCTAGTGCCTTGGTTTTGTTTTGGGTCAGAAGGGTGCAGCCAAGTCTGTCCTCTGTTTAAATATAGATTCTTCTGTGACACTCCAACTGGTTGTTTTAGGTGATTTGAGGTGATCCTATGGATAAATAGCAGAGAGAGAACACAGTGATTTTGATTATATTGAATGCTTCTGTTCTTTTGAGAGATGAAGGTTTGATCTATTTTTTCAAGTTAAGTTAGTGTTTGTTAGTCCTTTATTTATTTATTTATTTTTAATATTTTTTCAAAAGATCCACCAAAAGGCCATGAAAATTCATGATCAGGAAGCATGCTATTAAACACAGATTTCTTAACTCCATTAAAGCTCCATTGTTTCACTGTTGTTATAAATAATAAATAAATTAGGGGTTTTTTTCAACAATATATCTGGAATTTAGTTTGCCAGAGTTTAAACATTAGAGATTTACTCCCCAAAACCTAAATCCCAGCCTTCCTGTTGTCTTCAACTCATATATTGTGTTCTTTTAAAAAAATCACAATACACCATTATAAGGACAGTAAAGGAAAAATGTTAGTGTTGCATAATGTTGAGCAGCAAAATTGCATGGTACTGTTCACACGAAAATTTTGTGTTATCATTTCGAGAATGAAATACAAAATCATTGTAGTGGAACATTTTCACAGTTACAATCTTGGTTTCTCTGAGAACAAATATCTCAATTCTCTGCCAATGAAATGGCAAATAATCTCCTCCATTGCAGAAGGAGACAGTTTGCCATTGTGGCAATCCTTTTCAAATCTACGTATTACACTACAGAAATTTATTTTTATTATTTTGCTGAATATTATATTTTTAAAATATGTTCATTAAAGAGATGTCACTTTGACTCTATGACACAAAAGAATCCTATGACACTTGTTCATCACCCAAAAAACCCCAAAAGTATCCCCATTTGCTAGTCTGGATGAATGAAATTAAAAATCAAATCTATTCTGTATGACAGTTGCATTTCCTGGTGTTTTTCACAGTATGAGAAATCTAGGATAATAGAAAAAAATTTAATGATAGCAATAAGAAAGGATATGTAGAATGTGAAGAGTGTTGTTTCATCAAGTGTTCTGCATATATGCCCAAATAAAATGCAATGCCACAGACATCACGATTATCACTATCAATACAGTATTGATTTCTCAATTTATTTGAATTTCCTGACTTCACTTGCATTTTCCTGTCTCAAATTGTGGGAACTGCTTGGTGCTTTAGCTTGTTTTCCAGAAAAGTAATGAAAACATAGAATAAATGTTTTCATCAGTTAGAGGGCACACTGAAAATATTTTTCATGCAGAACAGGGTTTTTGTCACTCACACAGATCTTAACAACTGCTTTCACTTTATATATCCATTTATGATTTGTTCAATGGCCTTTAGTGAAACTGCTTGATTTTCCTCAGTGATGTCATAGGCTGCATGCCCAAGCTGCAAAATAAAATCATCATGATTTATATCAGCCAGTACTTACACAGGACAGAAGCAACACTGACAGGGGTTGGGGAATGAGGGTTGCAGTCAGTTCACCTCATGTTATCTCTTCTTCTTCTTCCTCATTAAGTGGAGGACAGGTCACACTCCTCTCGTGCTCCAGCATGAGGTTGCTTTCATGGGAGGCTGTCCTACACAAACCTCTCCAGCATGTGTCCTTCTCCTCCCAGGCTGCAGCTCTTCACAAATTGCTCCAGCATGGATCCCTTCTACAGGATGGAGTTCTTCAGGAACAGACTGATTCCAGGATGCTTCTCCCACAAGGTCACAAGTCCTAACAACAAACCTGTTCCAGCACAGGCTCCTTGTCTCATGGGTCTGCAGGTCCTGCCAAGCTCTAGCATGGCACACCCACAGGGTTACAGTCTCCTCTGGTCACACCCTCCTGCTCTGGCATTGGATAGGTTTTCCATGTGCCACAGGCAGGTATCTGACCCACCCTGGACCTCTGTGAGGGGACAGCCTGTCTTACCACAGTCCTAACCATGGGCTGCAGAGAAATCTCTGCCCCAGTGCCTTGAGCACCTCCTCCTTAATGCCTGCAGAACAGTTTCTTTCACATACTGTCAGTTCCCTCTTCACTGGCTGCAATTGCTTCTGTGCAATAATTTTTTCCTTCTCAAATATGTTATGCCAGGGGCATTATTACCATCATTGATGACAATATTCTTTGTCTTACAATGAATAAAACAAAATATTAATAGAAATAAACTAATTTAGTGTTAATGAATACTAATTATCACTTCACAATACTGTCCCCGATAATTTTTCACACTTATTCTGAGGTCACGGGAATGCCCATAGTTTAGTTTTCACTGCTTACTCTCAGCTTCTCAATTCTGATTTGAATCAGATCAGAAGGGCACTATCTCTAGTGATCTAGTGTATGGTGTTGGCCCTGGCTGAATGCCAGGCACTCCGCAAAGCTTCTCTGTCACTCCCCTCTGCAGCTGTACAGGGGAGAGAGACTATAACAAAGGATTTGTGAGTTGAGATGAGGACCAGGAGAGATTACTCACCAAGTACTGCCACAGGCAAAACAGGCTGGAATTAGAGGTATTAATTGAATTTATTACTAAGGAAATCAGAGGAGCATAATGAGAAATAAACTTTCAAAATATCTTCTCCCCGCCTGCCCCCTGCCAACACTACCTCCTCCCCCAGCAGCACAGGGAGACTGGGAGTGGGGCTCATGATCAGTTCATCACCCAAGGCTTCTCCTACTGCTCAGGGAGGGGAGGTGCTTCCCTGCTGCACCATGGGGTCCCTCCCATGGGAAAGAGTTCTCCATTAATTTCTCCAGCGTGTGTCCATCTCACGAGCAGCAGCTCTCTGCAGACTGCTGCAGTGTGAGTCCATCTCATGGGCAGCAGTCCTCCCAAAACTGCTGCAGCCTGGGTCACTCTTCCACAGGGCACAAGTCCTTCAAAGACAGGCTGTACCAGTGTGTGCTCCTCTCTCCAGGGGTCTTCCACAGGGTCACAGTCTCATCTCAGGCATCCACCTGCTCTGGTGTGGGTCTCCTCCATGGGCTGTAGGCGGATCTCTGCATCCCCATGGACCTCCCTGGGCTTCAGGGACACAGCTGCCTCACCATGGTCTGCACCATGGGCTGCAGGGGAATTAAGCTCTGGTTCATCTTGGAGCATCTCCTTCTCTTCCGTCTTCATCATCCTCAGTGCCTGCAGGGCTGCTTCTCTCAGATGTTCTCACCCCACTCTTCTCTGACCTCAATTACAATAACCTTTTTTTTCTTCTTTTTAAATATGTTTTCACAGAGGTGTTACCTGTTTCTAATTGTCTCACCAGCTAAATTTCTAGTCCGTGAGAAGCATATGCATTGTTTAAAAAAAAAAAGAAAATAAAAAAATGAATCTAACTAGTACTCTTACTACTAACTTCAGAACAAGATACACTTAGAATCATAGAATTTTAAAATATCTTCAATTGGTAAAGACTCATTAGGATCATTGAAGTAGAGCTCCTGGCCTTGAAGAGGACCACCCTAGCAATCACACCATGTTTTTGTTTTCTAGATTCTTTTTGAGCTGTGTCAGGTTGGTGCTGTGACCCCTTCACTGGGGAGTCTTCACTGGGGAGAGTGCCCAGCCACTCTCTAGTTGAAGAGCCTTTTCCTGATATCCAACCTAAAACTCCCCTGATTCAGCTTCAGGCCATTCCCTCAGGTCCTCAATGGCCACCACCACGGAGGAGAGATCAGTGCCTGCCCCTCCTCTTTCCCTCACAAGGTAGCTGCAGATTGCAATGAGGTCTCCTCTCAGTCTCCTCCAGGCTGAGGAGAACAAATGACCTGAGCCACTCCTCACACAGCTTCTCCCCAAGGCCTATCATCATCCTCGTTGTCCTCCTTTGGACATTCTAATAGCTTTGTATCTTTCTTATATCGTGGCACAAAAACTGCACCCAGCACTGGAGCTGAGGCTGCCCCAGCTCAGAGCAGAGCAGGACAATCCCCTCCCTTGCCCAGCTGGCCATGCTGTGCCTGATGCCCCCCAGGACAGAGCTGGTCCTCCTGGCTGCCAGGGCACTGCTGGCTCATGTTCAGCTTGCCCTCAAGAAGGACCTCCAGGTCCTTTTCTGTGGGGCCGCTTTCCAGGAAATCCTTCCCAGGTGCAGAATCCAGCACTTGCCTTTATCAAACTTATATGACAGGTACTCTGATGGAAAGTCTGCAGAGTAAATTAAATCAAGCATTTTAGTTGGACCTTCTTCCTAGTTTTACCTACTATCAATTTCAATTGCCAATAGGAACTAAAACAAAAAATGAGAGTTTTTCTTGTTTCCACAGTAATAGCTTCTAAATTACTGTGCAAATAAAACAGTTAGTAAGTGTACAAAAGGGTTTAAAAATCACTCTGACTTCCTTCTTCTAGATTATCAAATTGTCATTCAATAAAACCAAAGAGCAGAACTGTGGCATAAGTTGTTATACTCCATAAATAATTGTTTAGAATGAGAGAATAAGCTAATAGCTGGTGAACAAAATAATCTGAAAGATGTTGCTATATAATCCTAAACAATGTTTGATAATTAAAAAATAATATTTAGAAAAAAATAATTCTTTGCAGAAAAAATTGTAAATGAAACCAGAGTCTTTAAATTCATGAAATGAATTATATTCTATGAATATATTTTCTATCTGCATTCAAAATTAAAAAACAAAGCTAACCATCCTTACATGGATGAAGTGAGACTTTAATGAATAACAATGGGCATATTCCTGTCCGGCTGTGGAACTGATCTGAAAAATATGTGTGTGACAATAATTTATACTAATTTGATTTATGAGTCTAACTACCCAAGAAACCAGATAAGACCAGATATTTATACATGTATGCTCCTTTACTTACAAATTTCACATTGTCCTGATATGTGGGGTGGTGGAGTTGTGGGGTTTTTTTCCTTTTCTTTAGGAAATTTTGGTAAATGAATTATTTTCTTTTTTTAGCTTAAAAAATGTTTTGTATCTTAAATCCACTAGTAATCAGCACGGATTAAGTAATTGCATGGTTTAAACAATAATGTTTTTTCTTTCCTATTGATTGTATCTTATTTCTTTCTTCTCCTTTGCTTAATAGTTAGTTTCTACAACTCCAATGATAGCCTGAATGAAAGAGGTATAATAATTAATTACAGTATGAATCAACAGCAAATTCTACTTTAATACCCTGTCTATGTAAAATAAAGGAGAATCGAAATATTTTCTCTGTGTGTCAACATTCTCTCTCCTTTTACTTCATTAAATCAAGATGATATAAGCCCCAGGAGGCAGAAGTGCAAATTTTAAACCTGTATTGATTTAACCTTCCCTCTGTAAATATTTCATAGTTCTATAATGTGTAAACGCAATCATGCACAGAACAAAAGCTTGAACTTTTTTGTTAGTACACAGAATGACAGTATTTTTTATGCCATTTAAACAATATTACATAGGAAAACACATGAGAATATTTTGTTATTGTTGTAAATGTCAAGGATGTCTGATACAACACTATTTTTCAATAGAAATGTTCATTAAGAAAAGGTATTCCAAACTGTGATTTCCTTGAAGGTCTATAATACCATTTGTTAATTACACTTTAAATACCTTTTTGTAGCTTCTCTTTTCTACAATAATTTGATGCAGCTTTTTTTAATGAAAGGTCACTTCTGTCAGTGCTTCACCGTTTTCTGTTTTCTTCCAGACAATTTTTGATTCTAATATTCCAACATCCTAATCATTTCCATAGCAGATGACTGGTGGAAGCTTTTGACATGGATTATAAGAAGGCTCTTATTTGGCCTTCTGGCAGCAACAACAAAAACAAGAACAAAATACATTTTCTGAGACCCTTTAGAAGCCCATAATGGTTTGGATAGAATTGTTACTCTTTTCAAAGCCTATTTGTAAAAACAAAAAGTAAAACAATGTTCTGAGAATTTAATTCTACTCTGAACTTTTTCTTGAGTAGTGAATGTTATATTTGTGAACACTGATATAAAAATTGATCTTGTAATTAAGTACATTTTTTCCTGAACCAGAAATCCTATGTCTTTCAGCAAAAAGAATCTGATGCTGACAATTTCATTGCCACCAGTGATGGAGTTTAAATAAATTTACCACCTAAGAATTCCTAGCAAGTAAAAGCATCTAGTAGAAAATTTGTCTTTTAAAATCTATTTTGGGTTGGTTAAAAGTGTTTGTTTTATGCGGATATTTACAATATCATTCACTATTCCGATTCTGCAGATTGTAAAAGATAGTACATAAAATGAATATACATCTAACCATAACCATACTGACCTTAAACCATCAAGCTCTTTTTCATGTCAAAGCACTTTTCTCAAAAATACTTTTGTGGGAGTGATACCAGTTGGTGTGAACTGAAACTTAGCCTTTTTTCCTTCTATTAGTACTTT
Source organism: Anthoscopus minutus (assembly GCA_013399455.1). Taxonomy (NCBI): domain Eukaryota; kingdom Metazoa; phylum Chordata; class Aves; order Passeriformes; family Paridae; genus Anthoscopus; species Anthoscopus minutus. The sequence continues at coordinate 4,842 of VWYI01043676.1, read as the reverse complement.
ATCAGATCTACTTTTTGAAGAATCAGTGCAGTATTTATTGCCATGAACTTTCACTGTGTCACAGTAGCAGAACGACTACTGAGGATATTCCTCTTGGGAACATTATGTTACTTAGTCTTCTCAACAACCATCTCTAAGATGTCACCCAGTCTTAATAAACATACTATTTATTTTAGTGACAAAAGTCTTTACTGTATCAAGACAACTCTTCTTTTTTAAAATCTATTTAATTTATAACCTCAAGCTTGACTGAGGTTTTCCTAGAAGTCAGGTTTCCAGGAATATGACAGAGAAACAATCTTTAAATGACAGTCATTCATTTAAAAATGTGTAATTGCTTTGCTTTCCTTTGTCTGTATATTGCCACAAGGCATCAGTCTATAGAAAATACATGGAATTTATACTCTGAAAAGGGTCTTACATCTATGCTTTTGAGTTACTCTTGGTTCTACATATACATATGTGTATGTAGGAGGCAAGGTCTATAATAAATGTGACAAGACTTCAGCCTGTTTAAATGACTGATTAACAGGGTAACTTGCAGTCAGTCCTGAAGGGTAAGGGAGTCCAGGAAGGTTGGACCTGCTTCAAGAGGAAATCTTAACGATCCAACAGCAGGCTGTTCCCATATGCCATCAGACAAGACACTGGGGAAAAAGACCAGCTCTCTGTTTAAATAACAAGCCTAGGTTGGAACTCAGGGTAAAAAAAGGGTGGGGCCTTCTCTCTGGAAGGAGAGGCAGGTAACTTGTGGGGACTACAAGATGTTATGGGGTAGGAGAAAATTAGAAGGACCAAAGCCAAACTGGAGCTTAATTTAGTGACTGTGGTTAAGGACAATGAAAAAAGCTTCTATAAATACATTGGCTACAAAAGGATAATTAAGGAGATTCTCTATCCATTGCTGATGCCGTAGATAGCATTTTGTTATGGCATGAGGACGTGGAGTTGGGGTACTTAATGCCATCTTTCCCTCAATATTTAACACCAGAACCAGTTGTCCTCAAGCTACCCACCTTCCAGAGCTGAAAGTCAGTGGTGGGGAGGTGAATGAAGCCCTTGTAATCCATGAGGAAATAGTTAGTGACCTATGCCAATTAGACTTATGTCAATTGAAGACCTACAAGTCTTAGGCCCCAGATGGGACACATATAAAAGTAATAAGGCAATTTGCAAAAGGGTTTACCTAGCCACTTTCAATCATTTAAAAGCCATCCTGATTAATTAGAGAACTGGAAATTATCAAGTGTAACATCCACCTCAAAAAGGGTCAGAAAGATGCTCTAGGGTACTACACACCTGTCAGTCTGACTTTGGTGCAGGGAAAGGATCATGGCTCAGATCATCCTAAGTGCCATAACACAGCATGTGCAGGACAACCAGGGGACTGAGCAGGACAACCAGCAGGCATTTGTAAAAGGCATGTTCTCTTTGAACAGCCTGCTCTCCTATGATTAGAGCATGGATTTTGTCTATCTGGACTTGAGTATTTTTGACATAACATGTTACTGGAGAAATTGGATGGTCAAGGCTTGGAGGAGGGTACTCTTTGCTGGGTTAAAAACTGTCTGGGGCTAGGGCCAGAGAGTGCTAGTGAATGGAGTTACATCTGGTTGCTGGCCAGTTACTAATGGGGTTCCCCATAGCTCTGTGTTGGGGCCAGTCCTATTTAACATCTTTATTAGTGATTTGGACTAGGGGATTAATTTCATCCTTAATAAGTCCACAAAACACACCAAGATGGGCCAGAATGCTGATCTAGTGGAGGGCAGGAAATCTCTGTGGAGGAATCTGGACAAGCTGGATTGATGGATTGAGCACAACTGCATAAGGGAAAGCAACAGGTCCTGTCCTTGGGTTATGCCCACTGCATGCAGCACTAGAGGTCAGGGGAAGTGGCTTGAGAGATGCTCAGCAGAAAGGTACCTAGGGTGTGCTAGTTAACAGCAGCTGCACATGAGCCAGCACATGGTCAGGTGGCCAAAAGGCCAATGGCATCCTGGCCTGTATCAGTAGCAGTGCTGCCAGCAGGACCAGGACAGTGACTGTCCCCCTGTGCTGGGCACTGGTGAGTTCACACCTTGAATTCTGTGTTCATTTTTGGCCCTTTCACTACAAGAAAGACATTGAGGTGCTGGAGTATGTCCAGAGGAGGACAGTGGAGCTGGTGAAGGGCCTAGAGCACAAGTCTTAACAGAAGCAGCTGAAGGAACTGGGGAGAACTCATTGCTCTCTACAATTACCTGAAAGGAGGTTGCTTGTAGTGAGGTGTGGAACAATCTGTTCTACCATGTCTCAAGCAAAAGTATTAAAGGAAATATCCTTAAGTTGCACCAGGGAAAGTTCAAATTGAAAAAAAAAATCAATGAAAATGACATTAAATGCAAGTGGTTGGACATTACAATAAGTTGCCTAGAAAGGTGGTGGAGTCACATCCAGACATCTCTTCCAGAAATCTTCCAAAACCCAAAGGAAGAAAGATGGAGACAGGCTATTGACAAGACCATGTAGTGACAGGATGAAAGGGAAAGACTTCAAAGTGAAAGAGAATATGCTTAGTTTAGATATTAGGAGAAATTCTTTGGTGTGAGGTGGAGAGACAGTGAAAGAGCTTGTACAGAGAAATTGTGGACGTCCCAATCCTGGCAGTGTTCAAGGCCAGGTTTGATGAGCTCTGAAAAACCTGTTCTAGTGAGAGGTGTCCCTGTCCACAGCAGGGGTTTGGAACTTGATGATCTCCAAGGTCTGTTCAGGTCCCTCTCTGATTCTAGAATTCTAAGTTCTACCAGACAAAGTTTAGAATGGATATTAGGAAAAATTCCTGCACTCAAAGGGTAACCAAGCTTTGGATCAGGCTACCTAGAAAAGTGGTATAATCAATTCCCAGGAAGTGTGAAAAAACTCTGTAGTTGTGGCACTTGGGAACACAGTTTAGTGGTGAACATGACAGAGATAGCAGCTGGACTCAATGACCTTCGACATCTGTCTTGGGTTGCAATGCAAGATGTGACCAAAAGTATGTATTCTACTACCATCTGTTGAAACCAGGTGGGGCAGTGTTCTTTATCTCTTTCATGACCCATCCCTCATAACTGGGGATATCCTCTGTTATTGGCCAGCTGTTAAAACCAGGTTTAGGGCAGTGTTCTTTATTTTTTCCATGACCCATCCTCCCCCCAGGGGAATATCTTTTGTTAATGGGCCATTGAGTGTCACTGCATGACTGATAAAATTACATCATCCCACTGTGAGATGCTCCACCCAGGGGGAGGAGCCAAGCATTTACGCCTCGATGTCTTTGGAGACTTGGAGCATGCAAGCAGCCTTTTTCCACTGGATTCCCAGAGGAGTGAGACTGGACCCATCTACACCACCTAGACCATCTAGAGGAAAGCTACACCCTTCTGCAGGATCACTGCTTCTACAGAACCACATCTGTCACTCCAGAAGGATTGCAGCCACCATTTAATCAGACTGCTACCAACACTCCAACCAACAGGATGTCAGGTTGTATTCTGACTCTGTCAGTGGGTTGTTTTTTTGATGGTTTTCTTTTTTTGTACTATGGCATGTTTATTTTATTTTTCCTAGTAAAGAACTGTTATTCCTTTTCCCATATCTTTGCCTGAGAGCCCCTTGATTTCAAGATTATAATAATTCAGAGTGGAGGGGGTGTTTTTTTCCATTTCAAGGGAGGTTTCTGCCTTTCTTAGCAGACACCTGTCTTTTCAAACAGGACAACATGTTTTCCAGCCCTAACAATTCTATGATTCATCCTTTCTAGCTCCTGACTGGAATTAAGAGAGACCTACAAGCTGACTGTAGATCCAAAAATCCTAGTCATAAATTTACAATGCAAATGTGCCCCTTTGACCTACTACATGTGTCAGCAAGGTGTACTCAGCATCTGCTTCCAGCAGGTAGGATACATGGGGACACACAGTGTTATCAATCTTCTGCTACATCAGATATTTATTACCTTAGTAAGGCAACAGCCTACAAGTAAACCTCAGGGAAAAGCTGAAAAATATACCTTGACTATTTTCCCCAAGGTCATCTCTAATTAAGGCACCTTGACAGAGTTCAAATATATTGTTTGTAATAAATCTAGGTAAATAAATCTGTAGAGATTTCCTCCTCAATTCCCTCCAATAAAAAGAAAAAAAAAGGTTAAGCTAACTATCTCATTGCAAACTTTTAGTAATGGAATCAGAAGGCTTTTGTTGTATTATTTCAGCATGCAATTGAAATGCAGCATTCACAAATGGAAAATTTTTAACATGAAAAATCAAAGCAAATATCTTGTTGCAAAGGAACTTTTTGGAATATTTTTCTCATTGTGAACATTTTGGAAATGGTACTATTAGTAGCATAGAGGTATGAAAACATGCAAATGGCATGCAGGTCTGTATCAAATAGTGTGGCCAGCAGGACTAGGGAAGGGGTTGTCCCCCTGTACTCAGCACTGGAAGGCTGCTCCTTGAAATCCTACGTATAGTTCTGGGCCCCTCACTGCAAAGAAGACACTGAGGTGCTGAAGCATGTTCAGAGAAGGGCAATGGAGCCAGTGAGGGGTTTGGAGCACAAATCTTATGAAGAGAGAATGAGGGAGTTGGGATTGTTTAGCCTGGAGAAAAGGAGGTTGAGGGAAAAGATGCTGTATTGAGGTAGGGGTTGGTTCCTACTCTCAAGTAACAAGCAATAGGATGAGAGGAAGCAGCCTCTAGATGCCCCAGGGGAGCTTTAGATGGGATATTAGAAACAATTTCTTCACTGAAAAAGTTTTCAAACACTGAACAAGCTACTCAGGTAGGTGGTTGAGTCACCAGCCCTGGAGGTATT
>VWYI01043674.1:0-30011 GCA_013399455.1 Anthoscopus minutus | reverse complement strand
AGATAACTGTCTCAAAAACCGGGACATGGAGCAACCTCAATTTCCCTAACTTCTTTTTTGTAATGAATAACGGGTTTTCCAAGGGCTCATGGATGGTTCTATGTGCCATTGAGCCACTTGCTCCTGTACTAAAGATTTAAGGGTGTGGTAGCTTCTCTTTTTCTAGGGACCATTGTGGTACTCACATAGGTTGAGTTGTAAGCCATTTTACGGCTAGTGTGGGATATTTTGTGCCCTTTAATACAGTGGCCCCTGTTAAAAATCTGTCCCTAGTTGAACTCCCTATGGGAGAACATCCCTCCTCCTCAGGTTAAATGGCACAGCAGTAACATATGGTTGAATCATGGCTGTCTGACCCTCAGGGTTTTTGACCAACACAGGTCTACTACTCAAGCAGCTCTGTGTGATCCCTGTGAGGCCCGCAATGGAAATCCCGCAGGTGTGGTGGGCCATGATGAAGGCCAAGTGTTGGCAGAGACAATGGTGACATCTGCCCCTGTGTCAATCATCCCACTGACCTTTATTTGCAAGGGATGTGCCCAAGGCATTGTGACAGTACAATGCATGTTAGGTCTCTGGTTACACACGACCTGGGTCCAATATACATGGGGTTTTCCTGTTGACTCAAAGCCTTGGTCTCCTCACACCTTAAGATCTGTTTTTGGGACAGAAGACTTAAAAGCTATGAGCTGGGCAATTTGGGTTTTTGCAGAGATAACCACAGGTGGAGTAGGGGTTGATATCATGGCATGTAATTGTCCAGTAAAATCTGTATCTATAACATCTGGGTGTAGAAAGATACCTAGCAAAGCAGCACTCCTGATTGGCCCATGGGCCTCGAGAGGGACTTTATGTACTTATACCTAAGTTATAATATATACTTACTTACCTTTAAAGTGTTTATGGTTGCTACAATGGAGATGGAAACATCCATTCCTGCTAACCCTCTAGTCCTTCCTGTGATCTGGTCACATAGGCTTGCACAGAAAGGCAGGAAGATGCTTGTGTCATCCCATGTCTCCCCCTCAGACCTGGTCTTCCGTTTCCCTGGTCCTTAAAAGATCGTCTGTTAGTATTGATTTTGTATTTGCATTGTCTGGCCATATGACTAGGTTTCCCGCATGGCTTACAGTGAATGTTTATATTCTTCTGTCCTTCAAATGTCCCCATTAGAGTGGGCTTGAGGAGACAGTTTGCTCTCTGGTAGCCTTGGTGTCCGCACCTGTAGTACTGGTATGTCACTTCTACAGCGGCAGCAATGGAATCTGCCAATGAGGACGTGTGGGAATTAGATCCAACCTTGGCACATGTTGTGGTGGATTTTGCTTATTGTATTTAGTTTGATTACTTTTTGTATTGTAAAGTTGTACACCCCCTTCTTTATGCTAATGGTTTAGTCCCAAGTGTGCCCTCCTATCCCGGTTGTCAATCCCTTATTCCCGAATGTCCCCTGTTCCTCCTCCCACTACCGGTTAATCTACCTGCAAAAAAATCCTCTGTTCCAGAGAGTTCCTTGTCCATCCCCTGTTACTCAGTCCCTCATTGGTTTATGTAACCTGTTCCCTCCCACTATGTTCCCTTATTGGTTTGTCCTTCATAAACCCCTCCTTGTATTCCTCGCTTAAGTCTCCCTCATAGGTTCATTCATCCCCTCCCCTTGCTCCTCCCCCATATATCTGTGGAAGTAGTCAGGTATTTGGGCTCTCCCTGGCAGAACTTTCAAGGTAGTGAACCTCTTTGGAAATCCGATGAGAGGCCTCTCTCTCATCCTTATTCCTGCCCTCAGTGTTTGAGTGTTTGTAGACCGTAGCTCTAAGCCAGCACTTGGTCCAGACCTCTGCTCAAGGCTGGCCCACCCCTGGTGAGTGCTGGCAACTTCTATCTGCTGGGCTAGCTGCCTCTTTTGCTCCAGTACCCCATCAGAGGAGGGGGGAGATTTTGCGCTGTTTAAGAGCCCCTCACCCACAATGCTACCTCCAGCTCTGGGGTCCAACATTAGAAGGACATGGAACTGCTGTAACAAGTCCAAAGGAGGCCATGGAAATGCTCCAAGGAATAGAGCACCTATGTTATGGAGACAGGCTGAGAGAACTGGGGGTGTTCAGACTGGACAAGGGAAGGCTTCAGAAGGCTTTAGGGAGACCTTAGAGCCCCTTCCAGTGCCCAAAGGGACTGAGAGAACTGGAGAGGGACTTCGGACAAAGGACTGGAGTGACAGGACAAAGGGGAATGGCTTCCCATTGCTAGAGAGCAGTGTTAGAAGGGATATTGAGAAGAAGTTCCTAGCTGTGAGGGTGGTGAGACCCCTGGCAGAGGCTGCCCAGAGAAACTGTGGCTACCCCATGCTTGGAACTGTTCAAGGCCAGGTTGGACAGGGCTTGGAGCAACCTGGTCCAGTTGAATATGTCCCTGTTAATGGCAGGGAGGTAGAAGGAGATGGTCTTTAAGGTCCCTTTCTGTTGTGATTTGGTGTTTGTGATCTCAGGACCAAACCAGCTGGGAGTTGCATGGCAAAATGAAATAGGGATGGGTACAATGGAGTAGCCCAGAAACAACTTTAATAACAAGCAAAACAACAAAGGAACATAAGATGTGCACAGTATAGGGCAATCTCCAAAGACCTCGAAACAGGGGTAACATAACTATATATATATAACAGAAGCAACCAATCATCAACAAGAATTCAGAACGTAACCTTATATGTAAAACTATATTAACCAGTCAGAAACAGGAACTAGAAACTTTGCTGAATATGGATCGACAACATTAACATAATAACTCCCATGATCCTGTTCTTCTCACTGTAACCTAGGTAGATGTTTTCCCTCTTGGCATCCTGTTTCCCACTGCCTTTAGTTGATGCCTCCTGTGTGATCAGTTGAGGCCAGCTGCCTGTTCATCCCAGCCATCCTGACTCCCATACCTTTCAACTTAAACAATTCCATGATTCTATGGTAAGTGAGAACATTGCAGTACTGTATGAATTTAAATTAGAATTTTAGGGTTTTTTTTGTTTATCTGAAATATTGTAGCCAGTCTGGTGGAAAAACATGCCACTATTTACACAAATGTTACTCAAATGTTTTCTTCTGCCTTGATTTAGGCCAGCATTTAAATCAACTCTACTGCTTCAAAACCTACCTCTGGAAAACTTTACCTTTTTACTTCAGACACATTTCCCTACATTTTCCAATGGTGAAATGAAAGCTGGTGGCCATTTGTTCGTGCTCTCACCTTCAGGGAACTGAAGAGGCAGACAAAATATCTGTCTTTTGCTGCATGTTTGGGCTGGATTTTCTGCTTCTCCAAGCCACTCCAAAAAAATCAGATACTGGTGGAAGAACAAGTCTCTTTTTCTCAAGTTTTCACTATGGATATCTGGGTTACTACCCATAATTGTGTATAGGTAAGATTTTTGGGTAACTGGACACCAACAGCTCCAGGGAACTAGAGCAAAACCTCCTCCAGGCAACCACCATCTGGCACTTGACCTTTGGACTGGTCTCCTCTCTAATAATTATGCAATCACGGTACTTATGTACAAGAACAGTTAATGACTTAACCATGTGTAACAAGGATCCTTGAGCTGCTGAGAGAGGCACACACTAGGTGCAATTATTCGTAGGCATGTAATCTCCATCCGTTAGTAGTAAACATTTAATTAGTTACTATTAGTTTCTCTTGTCAGAGTAACTCCTCTGAGAAAGTCTTATCTGTTCTGCCTATTAGCTGGTGGGATAGCTCAGGGCATCTTCCCCCTCACATGAATTTGCTGTTTGGTGAGATACATCTGTCTGGTAGTGAGTTATTTCTTGTGCCATTGAGGTGGCATTCCCAGCTGACAATAAACATCTTGCCCTGAGAGTAAAATTGAAGGAAGATAAGCTTGAATTTCTGACTGAAAGACACTTTACATGCTGTAAAACTATACAAAACTTTCACAAAGCAGAAATCTTCTGCACATTTCCGGGAAATGTGTGGGGCTTTTCCCTGAAGTCAGGACTACACTTTGTGGTTACTCTTCCAGAGGCTGAGTGAAAGGACCCTATATGTGATTGACTCATCATCAATTGGTGTAAATTGGATTGACTCCTAATCTATACTATTTCTTTGCTAGCTATAGTATAGGTGTATTTATGTTGTGCACTGTTTTATGGAAATCTACTGGTAGTTCTTTGGTTTAACCTGTGTAGTAACTGTTTAAGGCCTTTTGTCTGTTAATCTTCTATTCAATCAATAACACACTTTATAATAGACCGGACTGGCCATTCCTAAGAAATTGCAAGCCAGAGCTTTTTAGGAGCAGGTTGTCTGAGTAAAGCTGCTGCCAAAAATCTGAACCTAAGGCAGAGCTGGTATAAAGGTTCTCACTTGATCTATAACAGGTTGTAGGAACACAGTCATGACAAATATTCCTCTGTATTTTATCCCTTTAATAACTACGTTCTTTCCAACCTTCCTGCTACCAAAGAGAAGTCCCCACAATGTGAACAGTAGGAGGAAGAGAACAAGGATGAGGACAATGAGGATGAAAAGGAGGTGGAGAAGGTGTATCATGGACTTGCATTGTCACTTTGAAATACGTGAATAACTTCTCCAACCCCAATGCAATTTTCTTATGAACTAGACCCAGCAAGCCAACCCCTCTGGATTTGGAGGGCTATGGAGCTGCCCTGCTCCATGGACTTCTCATCTCCAGTGAAGTACTTGCTTTGCACAACTATTTTGTGAAGGAAGAGCAGCCTTTTGCCTAAAGTTGCCGCTTCAGGAAAGTAAATCTAATCTCAACTCTTAAGTGTTAGAACACTTCAGCGTAAACCTAGAAGTATTTCTTGGAGTATGCTGAGCCACTGCCTTGCTGGGCTTGCAGTCTGGGGACTCCATGCAGTCTATGCAGCACAGGCTGTAGAACTGGGTTGTAGCTCCCATCATGGTGCCACATGCATCCTATAGGAATCATAAAGGTTGGAAAAGATCTCCAAGATCACCAAGTCCAATCTTATGAACATATGGAAACTCATTCAGAAAATATGAACATACAGAGCAACCATAGGTAGACTAAATTTTACCTGTATTTCCAATTGTGAACAACCTCACAATTTTTCAGTAAGATATTTTTTAGAAAATAAGCTGAGAAGAAATACTAATTTGCCAGCAAGTTTTGATGTCTTGTCCAGTATTTGATAAGGACTCTAGAACACCTCTGCTAAGACAGGCTGAGAAAGCTGGTGCTGTTCAGCCTGGAAAACAGAAGGTTGCCTGGATATCTCAGAATATATCTTCAGATACCTTCCAGTATCTGAAGGGGTTTACAAAGAAGACAAAGAGGAACTCTGCATCAGGAAATGTTGTGACAGGACAAGGGTCCAGATTGAAAGAAGGAAAATTTAGGTAAGATATCAGGAGGAAGTTCCTCCATGTGAGAGTGGCAAGACCCTGGAACAAATTGCCTAGAGAAGCTGTGCCTGCCTCATTCCTGGAAGTCTTCAAGGCCAGGTTGGATGAGGCTTGGAGCAATGTGGTCTAGTGGAACATGTCCCTTCCCATGGCAGGGCTAGGACTGGATGATCTACAAGGTCTCTTCCAACCCAAATAATTCTGTGATGTGCCTTAAATGATACCCAAACTGGCAATCAGTTGAATATCAGCAGCCTCAGAAGAAGGTCTGAAATATTTGTGGCTACAGCATTGTGACAAGGGGATCTTCCAGATGTTGCACAAGGTGCACCTCATCTGGCAATATCCAAACACAAGTTCCTGACAATAGTTAAGAATTTATAGTGCATTAAATCTTCCAAGCATCTTTGATGAGAATTGTCGCTTCTATCAATTTGGATTCTGGCATAAACCCTGAAATCCAGTGTGATACTTCTCAAGTTGTGGATATGAATCTACCTCTCTGTTGCCCATGTGAAATAGACCTTTAAAACCAGTTCTGCTTCCTACCTATGAATAAAAGGAGAATTTGACCCATTTTTTAATGTAACTTTACTATATATAAATGAAGGTACAGGCATGCTAACTGCATCACACAATAACTTCAAAGTGCTCGAGAGACAGCAGAACTTATCATTCAGTTCTCATAATCAGCTTTTTTTTATGCCAGCTAGGCAATTCACATTTCATGCAGACTATACATTTGCTCCAGCTGCTGCTCAGATGAAAGTTCCTGACTTCATGTGAGTTCGTCCTGCACTATGGTTCTTGGTTTGTAGCACCAGTGTTTTTGTCAGGGATCCTGGAAGCAGAGAAAGAGCATCACTGCAAAGCTATCAGAGCAATCAACTTGCCCATGACAACAAAATGCCACCCCTGAGATGAACTTTGCCCTTCATGGTCATGGACCAATGGCTCTGCAGACTGTTCTCCAAGCAATCACACATTTGGTATGTTCTCAGGCTGGCTGGTGAGTGGTCTTACTTCCTGCAAGGAACTGGTCCAAAACCCATGGATGTCCATAAAACCCATAAGGGCTTGGGCTGGACTTTTTGACCAGCCCTTGGTTTAACTGTGACCAGGATCATGTCCACTATTAGCTACAAAAAATGCTTGCTAATTGATCATAACCTGCATTGAACAAACACCTTGCTGTAAAATTGTCTCACAAAGAAGCAGTTTGTTTCCCTTATGACAGGTGGTAAAAGCTCTGTCACAGTGGAACTAAGCTCTTGTACTGCTCAGGAAGCACCTGGAACCTGTTAAAATAATCAGCAGGAAAGTAAGCCCAGCTAATGTATACTAACTCCCAATTTTTGAGAACACCCCTTTTCTCTTTGATACCCCCAGGAGACACCAGGAGGTGATGGTGACACCAAGGTACTGGATGCTTGGCAGGGTCACCTTTGTACCTAGATAGTCTTGGATGGCAGCACAGAAGAACAAAGGCACTCTGGAGTTAGGGTAGATGCTGCCAGTAGAAGCTCTGGACATGCATTGGAAGGAAGGCTGGGTCTTAAGAAAGCAGAGGGAGAGTTGGGAAAGGTAAGACCTGTACGCAACGGTCTTCATTAGGAAAGAGGAGGAGGATCTCTGGGGATAAGAAGAGACATGCATGGATGGGAACAGGTTTCTGAGAGTGCAGAAAGGCAGAAAGCAGCTGATGCTCGAGAAACCTGCTAAGATTTAAAATGGGCAGCTTTACATGGTGGTTGCATCAAGGGACTGTGGAGATCCCAATTTGTCCCCCAGTCTTGCATCATTTTTGTGCAGGGAACCCTCTTCAGGTTAGAAGAGGGAAGGAGGGGCAGACACCATGGTGTGGCTGGTTATCATTTTCTTGGTCTATTAAATCAGCCCAACCGAGACACAAGAAAAAACATTTCTGTATAAGAAGCTCGTGGGGCAGGACCATGTAAAGAGCCCTGGCAGGATAGCTCTCTCTCAAATACTCACCCCCATCTTACCCTTTTTGCTTCCTATGAAGAGACATTTGCTGCCATAAGCTGTTGGGAGAGGTTGGTAAGAAATCTGATGAGTATTTTCAGCCCAGTAGTTCCTATAGGAATGAGGTAAACCCAGCACTACAAATCAAAGGATTAGGGAGAAAATGCAGAGCAGCTGCTCTTTGGAAAGATGCCCCACTGTCAGGGTAGACCAGGTCTACACTGCTGATGCACAGGCATCTGCTACGACAGGACACATTGACTGGTCTCTGGAGAAGGCTGGAGATGCCTCCACATCCTTGCCAGAGGAAATGGTGCCCAAGGGCACCTGCACTTGCAGTTTGTAGGCCATCAGCAACTATTCCAGATACCAAGCACATCTCCACACCTCATTTAGTGAGGGAAGATGCAGGAGCTATGGTGCATGATCTCAGGTGCATGATCTCTGTGCCTCAGGCACAGAACTTTGGTGCTGAAGGGACATTCTTTCCCAGAGAATTTAGGTGAGGAGACAGCTCTTGTCTGTGGAGGAACGACCTTTTGGTTAGTGCCCTTGTCCAGGAAGACAGGCAGGTTCATATTCTCAGAAGATAGAAAATCCTTGATTTCTGGGCAAATGCAATTCCCAGTTAGATTATGAGTACGTTATGATAAGTCTCTTCTGCCTTCTGAATGCTGTGTTGCCCTCTGTGCACTGAAGCTTGTTGTCTTTACAAAACAGCAACAAAAATACAAACCTTTCTTGTCCTGAAAAATGGTCTTAACATGGTACTTTATAATTGATCTCAGTTGCATTCTTTGGAAAAGGCACCTCAAGCAGTAGAGGTAACACCGTGAATCGTGGGAAGCGCAAAATTTCATCCTTGCTCTATACCTCAGCAAGCAGAGGGGTTTCTGTCCTTGCAAAGGTGTGAGACCTGGAAACATGCACCTCTTTGGGGACAGCAAGTTCTGAAGAAGAAAGTGCCTAGTTGTGAAATCTGTCCTAATGTAGGTGTGGGATGACCAACATGGAACTCAGGCCTTTGGAGTTCAAACCAAAGCAACAGATAGGCAAGCTCTTACACAGCTCTGCTAGCAGAAATCTAGATGTTAGAAAAATTCTGCATACCTTCAAGTCAGATGAGGACCTGAGCAGCATGGAGGAACAAGTCCTAAAAACTACTCAGCCCCTAAAACTGCAGCTGAGATTTTTTTCAGCGCTTTTTTACTGCTGGAATCTACAGCTTGGAGGAGGAAGCAGCAGCACTGTGGAAGCACGGCAGGTGGAAGTAAGTCATAGTGGCACATAGGAAAGGATGCGGGGTATCACCTATATCAAGTGATTGATCCTCTTTCCCAATGCCTCTTTCCAGCACCTACACCAAAATTCCTGCAGCCTGAGATGTCAGGTACAACCCAGCTGGCAGTCTTGCTTGTCCTAGATGGCATTTCCAGGCTCCTCACTGAGGATCTGAGCTCCCCACACATTTAATCTCTTCTATCTACTCTTCCAGGCAGAACAGGACAGAAAAAGGCACTGAAGGATACCCAGGGAACTGATCACTGCTTGATCCCTCTCCCATCCATGTCCACCAAACTTCTTCATTTTTGCCTCTCATTAGGTCCTCAGACCTAACTCCTACAGATGGCCCATGAAACCAGATTAGTGACCATGCTGTGAGCTCACTCAGCATGACCAGGAGTCTCCTTTGCTTTCTGGCAGGCTGGTGTCACATCACAGGCAGTGAGGGGTAGAGGAACCAAGCTGCTCCTGTGACTTTCTATGTTTGTATGGAGCACATGAGAAGAAGCACCATCTCCATGTGTACCAAAAGCTCCAGCCAGCACCAACCAAACTAGCACTTTGAGGCAATAAATTAGGACAAGTAGGCAGCAAGGAGCCATCTGAGACTGAGTCACAACTGGGTCCCTGGTGTACTCAAAGGTAGAGGGGATCAGAGGCAGGTGGTGGTCCTTCATCTTGCCTGGGATGAAGGAAGCAGATATCCAGGGCACCTTTTGAGCCACACAAGCCTCCTGGGCATCCATCTCTGAAACATGCTAAGCCAGCTTTTGCTGATTCCCCTGAGAGATATATCTACTTTGATTTCCACTGACACATCTCTGCCCACTGCTTCCTCTTTACAGGGGAATGTCATTCTTTACCATGAGGTGCTTCTGCTCTGGGCTACAAGATTTCTCCTTCATTCAGCTGCTGCATTTGTTGAGCCACCTGGCAGCACAGGACATCTCTGCAGGAAGCTGGAGAAAGGCCAACCTCTTTATCAGATGCACCAGAATGGCAAGGGACAGAAGATCCTGCAGCTTTGAATGTCCCAGGCTCCTAACTGACAACAAAGCTTGTTCCTGTGGCCATAAAGAAAAAGAAACAAAGGTACCACAGGACAAAAGCATGAGCAGTGTCGTCCTAAAAGTTAGACAGATCTGGGGAAGCAAGACCCAACTGCTTGACTGGCCACCAGGACAGACACACAGGGCACTTCCAGACACATCTAGTGAAGTCACATCAAGAAAAGAGAGCAATAGAAGGGGCAGTTGCTAGGTGAGGTATCATTTATTCAAGCAGTGAGTGATATCACACAGTACAGGCAAAGAAAGACTTACAGTCCAAGAGAGACAGGACATGAGACAGTAACTGAGGGACAATGGGAAGGAGAAGGTCCTTGGTGGAGCTGGGTAGTTGGGGTGATGTGGAGGGGAAAGGTGTTGGAGAGGGAGAGGTGGGAGAAAGCAAAGGATTGGGAAAACAGCTGTGGGACAGACACAGAAAAGGTGGCAGATAGGATGGAAGGAAAATTATTCTGAAGGCAAGAAGGAATGGTGGTGTGGCAGGCAAATGGGGTCAGATGGAGAGGTGAGGGCACTGCAGGTTGCAAGGGAAGGAACCAACAGGGAGAGATCTCTGATCAGCAGTGAACCCTGGGGAGAGGGGAGAGAGCAGGGGCAAGGAAGGCAAAGACATTCACTGTCCTGCTGCTCCAAAGCACTATCTGCTTCATTAAATTCAGGGTACATTGGGAGATTGTGTCCCTGCTGATAAATCACAGGATCACAGAATTATTTGGGTGGGAAGGATTTTCAAGATCCTCTTGTTCCAACCCCTCTGCCATGGACAGGGACACCTTCCACTAGACCAGGTTGCTCCAACTCCAGTACAATCTCACCTTGAACACTTTGGGATGGGGCAGCCACAGCTTATCTGGGAAAATCTCCTGGGTCCAACCAAGGTGGCCACACCTGAACTTGTCTTCAGTTGAGTACTAACTCCTGAACCAAGCCAAGGAGCAGGTCAGTCCAATGGCCAGAGTCTGCTCTCAGGATTTCCCTACCCTGACCATCTGTTACTGGAACCATTAAGTGCTTTATGGGTGTTAACTAATGAGAACAGACCATCTGCCACCCATCATGTGGTGAGATTTCCTGCACCATGTGCCATGCAAGGCGCTTCTCACTCTTTGCTGTGACGCAGTTCTCCAGATGTCTTTCAGAGCTAGAGAGGACACACCTGTTTCTACAAGAAGATACGTGGACATCCAGCTTTGTTTGGGGGCTTGGGGTTGTTGCATGCCACAGGCTAGGTTAGGGTGGGCAGAGGACAAAAAGGAGGGTTCAGAAATGCTTTCCCCTTCCCATCTCTCACATCACTCAACACATTGAAAGCAGTCAGGGCTCTCACATATCATTAAGATCTGCTACTACCATCCATCATTTTTCTGATAGCTGGTCCTTGTCATTGGCTTTCATGGAACAGACTGCCTGAAGAGCAAGCTGGCATTTTAGAAAGCATAAAGATGCCTTCAATCCACTAGTAGGATTCTTTTATTCTTGCCTCACATATCCTCCACATAACAGCCGGGATATGGCAGTTGTTCCCAAGGCACCCTGCAACAGAAATTAAGAGTGTTTACTAACAATTCAGAGTTCATGACAGACCACCAGTCCTGAAGTACGCAGAGCTTTGTTACCCCTCAACACATACCCCTTAGCTTGGAAGTAGACTGAGTGGCATTAGTGGAATTGCTCCCAACCCAGAAAGCTCAGGTGAAGAGGGGCAAATGGAAGTGAGGTGCCAATTCCCCAACAGAATCCAACTTACCATGACACTGCAGAAGGCAGTTCAGAGCAGAAGCCCATGTCTGAACATCACAACATTTTCCAAATGTGGAAAAGATACTGTTCTTAGAGCTGAGCACATATGTATCATCATGTTTGTATTAGGGAATTTCTCCTTCCTGTATGGCTCCTCTTCTTGATCTGATGTCACTGTTGGGGATGGTTGTTATTCTTTGGATGTGGGGAGGTTCAAGCTATGTCAGAAGCATCTTCTTAAAAAGTCTCTTTCTCTCCTGCACTGGCACATCTCTAAATAAACTCTAAATCAAAAGAATATCATGACACAAGAGGCTGCATTTGTATAAGGGCTGATATGTCAGCTGATAGAAACATCCTTTTGCCAGTCAGGAATGTAAAAATTTTAACTGAGGTTTTCAAAGGGAGCTCAGCTCTGTGCTCAAGATGGAGTGGAAGGATGGAGAGTGTCAAGGAAAAACTTCTTCATCCACCCATGCACAACAATCCTAGATGAGTGGACACAAGTATTTAAAAGCAGCTCAGTAAAATTGGAGGCAGGGAGGGCAACTCTTCATGAGACTACTCATGGCAGTCAAAGTGACGCCTCTGCAAAGCCTCTGATTGATCTCTGATCACAGAATTATTTAGATTGGAAAAAACCTTTAAGATGCTTTAAGTATTTGAGAGAGAGATTTGACTTTTAAAATTCAATTTATTGTCTCCCCTCCTTGTTCACTTCACCCAGACACCAACACTGACAAATAAGGCTATTTCTTCTCCAGCCAGTGCCTCCACACCTCCACACTAAATGCTCTTGTGTAAGACAAAGCTCTTCATTTTCAGTGACAGCCTCCACTGGGCAGTGCCAGTCACTAGTGATTCAGTGAAGATTAAGGAGTCACTCAGCACCAGTGGGCTCAGATAGTGTTGGTTAAAGACCAGGGAGTCCAGGCTTTCCATCAGCCCAATAGGTTCCTTTGAAATGTATCCTGCCCCTTTCTACATTTGGGCTTTGCAAGGCTGAGTGAGTTCAGAGATTACAGGGCAGTGAAGGCATGTTTTCCAGCATTCACTCTGGGCAGCTGCAGGGAGCAGATGGATTACCTATCCAGATTGCAGCATGGAAAAGACCTTTGTGTCATGGGAGAAGCACTTTGTTGCCCATCATGGATTGTAACAGATAAGCCCCAATAATAACGAATCTTTTTGAAATGAACATTTTCTCTGCTACCAACTGTAGAGAGTGAAATGATAAATCCTGCAACCTACAGCCCAGCTGAAACACTCTAAAGATCACATAGGTAGGTGTGATTGATGGATGAAACTGATGGGGAAGGGAGAGGAAGGCAGAGTGGACATCAAAGGACATCAAAAAGCAGCACTCTTACTAGCATGTGGTCACAAGTGGAATAAATTCATAAAGTGATTTTTAAACCAGGCAGGGATGAGAAATAGCACCCATATCAACAGAAAGGCAGAAAAGATTTGGTGGTCTATGGATGTCAACAGAGAGGAGGAGGAGGAGGTGGAGGAGAAATTTCAAAATCATAGAATCATGGAATGGTTTGGATTGGAAGGGACCTTAAAGACCATCTAGTTCCAAATTCCCTACCAAGGGAAAAGACACCTTCCACTAGACCAGGTTGTTCAAAAGTAGAGTAATTTTCTTCAGGTTGGTGGGGATATCCACTCAAGTAAAAAACATGATTAAAAATTGGAATTGCAGGCTAATTAAAAGATGAAAGAGATTAAGCTAAGATTAAGGTTCACGATTTAAAATATGAATTGTGCCTTCAGTCCTGCTCTCTTCTCAAGCATCATTTTCTTCAGATAGCCAGTGCTTTCATTAATATAAAATCACTGCTTTACACTTCTACAGACTCTGCCAAGCACATGCTCAACAGTGGCTGGGTTTGCAGTGCACTGAAAGTGCTCAACCCAAGAACTTCCTGCCTTCTTTCAAAGAGGATTTATAGCCCCTTCAACCCTCTCATTGGCCTTTCAGGTGTTTTTCACAGAACAATACAAAGGTTTGGGCTGCAAGGGATATTAAAACTCAGTTAGTTCCAATCCCCTGTCATGGGCAGGGACACCTAGTAGACCAGTTTTTTCAGGTTTGGTTTAGGGAGAAAAGCTGTAGGCAGTTGAAAAATGTATAATTAACATTGGAAAATACACATCATCTACCCTCCCTCCAGCACTTGATGGGATTTGGTCTCTGCTCCCTGAACCAGGACAAGGTAGACATGAGCAAGGCACTGCAAGGACCCTCTACTAAAAGATATTTTATATAGGAAATAAGAGAAAACTTGCACCATCCACATGGACTTCACTGTCCATCTTTGTATTTGCAAACACTTTACAGCTCAGACCACACTGGTCTGAAGCTAGCAGCCACCTAAAGGGACTTAAACTGTGCCAGCCCAGCAGTCCCTACAGCAAGCATGAAAGTTGCAACTCTAAGAAACACAAGCTTCATTTCAGTTGGACAAGTGTTTGTTTCTTTCACTTAACTGTGCTTCTGATTGAGAAAACAAGATCAAGGAGGTGGTATTTGTCTTCAGCATTTATTTATCAATGGAAAAGGAACCCTTTGAGCAAGCAAAGATCACAAGCACATCACAATCAACTGGCGTACATTAATATGTGTGTGTGTGTGTATGTATGTATGTATGTGAGACTTTTATCAGAATATCAACAATGAAAAAGCAGCACAAGGAGGTGTGCTTAATACATTTACAAGAGACAATTTGTCATATGCAACCAAACCCAGGCCACAAAATATTAATTAGACACTTCCTATCTGCCTCCAAGAGGCAAGAATTTTTGGAATGCATGGGGGCCAGGTTTTGGCCCTGGCTGTGCTGCAAATGAAGAAGCAGGTGATTGGTATGCAAAGCAGTCAGAAAACAGGAGCTCAGTCAGCAATTAGCACCATTTTGCAGAAAGGAGTAACAGTACAATACAGTGAAAATGCAAAAGCAAGCAATAGCACAGGAGTTCTCACAGGGTGAAAAGCAAATAATTCCTTTATTTTCTTATTACAAGAAGAGTAAAACATTACAAATCAGCAGTGGAGCAGAATCAGCACTGTGGTAGCTGGAAACACAGAACAGCAGAGCATTGTTTCCCAGTGAGATTGGCAAGTTCAGAGCCCAGAGTGAGTTTGAAATGGCAGAGATTTGGTCTCCTTTCTGATAAACCTGAGTGGGTTGGATGGGCATAGAGTGTGGAAGGATTTCACCCTGAGGCTTGCCTCTGCTCTAGTTCCTGGTATTAATGCAGTGACAGCCTATGTGCTTGGATATGTGTATGTGCTTGGATGCAAGCTGCAGATGTGGTGCACGTGGAGCACAAGCCATCTATCCCTATTTTGTTGATGTGAGAGGAAGGTATCCAGCCCCTACCAGACTCCTAAACTCCTTCTGTAAAGAAAACCTTTCAAGGATCATTCATCCCACCTAAAGATAGGTGTCAAAAATAGGCAGCTCAATGGCTCTTGGAAAGTTCCTTCACTAGAGAGGGAACTAAAACCACTGGTTAACACTTCATACCTAGCTTTGTAGTGAGCTAATGAAATGGCTTGAGTTGGAACGGACCTTAAAGATCTTCTAGTTCCAAGCCCGTGCCACCAAAAAATTTCATGTATTATGGAAACATAAAGCTATATTCTGACCACTCACTTTGTATGTTTCAAACACTGTGATGGATGCTCTTTATTAAGAAGAAACCATCCCAAGCTGGATGATCAGTGGTTCATCCAGAGCCATGGAGATGCTTGGATTAGGTGGTTTGAACATCTTAGTGATGTTCCTTATGTAAAATCTAGTTCATCTTGAAGTCAAGGGCTAAATTCTCATTGAATTCCAGGTGAAATGGTGGCAAAGTGTGGTGTATCTTTAAATGTGAAACTTAGGGCTGAATATAATAGGAAGAATTGTTTTGCAGGGTCTGTCCTTATGTAAGATTAGTGTGTTGAGCTATTTGAACTGTCTAGCATCTTCCTGATGTGTTCTGCCTGCTGTGACATATCATCTTCACAGCTTATGCTACACCCTGTAGGAAAGGGTGTTATGGAGGAGTTTGAAGATGCATGAAGCATCTTAAAAGCAAAGGAATCACACCAAGTCTTGGGAGCTCATCTCCCCTGGCCAGTTGTCCCTTATGTGACAGATAGGAAGAGCTGCGAGCAGCATGCCTCTCCACCAGCTGAACACAAGCCTTTTGCCTCGCTGATCTGGAGACAGAGCTGAGCGGTGCTGCAGGGGCTTCTGAGCACTCAGAAAAGCAATGATCAGTATGGACAGGTCAGCATCTCCATGTGACATGCACATTAAAAAAACAAACAAACAAAACCCAAACAACAACAACAACAACAAAAAAAACCCCCCAATCAACCAACCAATCAAAAAAACCTACATTCACAAATATTTCAACAGTTTTACTTCCTGGAGGATTTTCCCTGGTTTCCTCCTAAACAGTGGAGGTTTAAATATATATATATTTCTATATATGAATATATATTTTCCACATACACAACCTGACTAGCTCATAGCACACAGTTCTAACAAAGCTAAGCTTGGAATTACACCACTTAATTCAGAACACTACACTTACTGATACTCAAAGGTTTAGGCTGTTAGTGCAAGGCAAACAGGACACTTCAAAGGAACTTGGTATTTATTCATTACTAAGGCCAGCATTACCAATGAACTAAGGCCAGTTCATTACCACTGAACTTGGTATTTATTCATTACTAAGGCCAGCAAATGTCACTGTCTGTATATCACAGAGCTTTTCTCCTTATTGGAAACTTTCACTCAACATGTGGCCCACTCATTTATGTTTCCAAAAGACCCAATTCTAATGTGATGAAACCACAAAAATAGGACTCCTCACCTTCCCAACCCATCAGTTTTCTGCTAAAAAGTTTCATCTCTCTAAAATATTCCTAGCAGTAAGACTTTCCTTATTCCACCATCTCTACAGCAACACATCACCTCCCTACTCCTCATCTCTGTCTTCATGCTTCCCAAATGTTCACTGGAAGTTTCAAGCTGGACTTCATATTAGGAGAGAAAATTTGGAGCTGCAAAAATGAGTAACAAGAACTCTGCATCTTAACTTGCAAGACACTCTGCTATGGGAGAGTTTAACAGCTCAGTTTAGTGGGATAAAGATTAATCCTTATGTATTTAGGACCCAGTCCAGAAGTTAGGCACATAAATTTGGATTGGGACCACAACTCTCCCACTGATTCAGTGACCCAGATTCTGTGGCATGCAATGCCAGTCTGTTGGGCCAGTTCAAATGGTCCTTCTGTGTTTACGGCTTCCAAACTGGTTCTAGGGATTTACTAAAGTAAGAGCACAGTAAATATGATTGAAACCCTGAGATCTTGTCTGGAGGGAGTCTAGAGATCCCAGCAACTTTTTTATGGCCCTCTTGAGATGCTCATGAGCCAACATGAACATAAACAGCTGGAAGAATAAACACAATGGGGGCTGACAGCTGTAGCCAACCTTGGTGAAACATTTCTTTCTACCTCTTGGAAAGTCATGCCTGCAAACTAAGCCACTTTCTGAAACCTAGCTCTGCCTATTGGCATCCCAGAAGTGAAGAAAGCAGACCAAAATTCAAAACAGAACAGGAATAATTAACAAGATCCATAACTTAGGAGAAACAGTAGGGAAGAACAACCTAGTCTAACCTGCCATATGCTTGGAAAGTCTTCACTGCTCACTGCACCTTCCCTCACCAATTTTTTAAAAAATCAAGGACTTCAAGTGGTGTTGATGAGTGAAGTTGCCTTGATGCAGCTAGATGTACTCTCAGGTACCTTTGGGGAGTATTTGGCCCTTTACTTCCACGGGATCTCCTTCACTGTTGCTTCTTGGAGCAGAAGGCCCATCAGTGTCACCAACGGAAACGATTCTTGGCCACACTATTGATTTTGGTGGATTTAGAGCATATCCATGGCACCATGAATGAACCTGATTCTCTTTGCCTCCAAACTTCTTTACCTGTTGAAACCAGTGGGAGATGACACAACGGTCAACCCAAAAGGGCCTCATGGGATGAGAGCACAGTCCCTCCATAGCTCAATGGGCACTTCCATGCTGTCAAAGCACTGAAGAACCAAGCCTAAGGAAAGGGACAAGCTGTTGGATGTAATCACTGTTGACCCATCAGCCTTCATCTCTTAGGACCCTGCTTATGCATTCTCATATCCCTTAGTCTGTGCAGAGCCATGTTGTGCAGGCAAAGCAGAACAACCTGACCTCATAAACAAGGATTTCCTAATCCTCCTTGGAAATAAAACAGAAAAGCTTCTAAAAAAATCAGAACAAAAAGCAGATTAGAAGCCTCTAATTAATTTTGTGGCCTTTATTTAATCAAAGGAGGAAAAAAAAAAGAAAGGAAGGAAGAAAGAAAGGAAAAAATGAGAAAGAAAGGAAAGTGCAGTGACATTTACTCTTTTGCCTCAGCCAGTTTATTGTTCATCTCTTTACTTTTCTCCTTATCCTCTGGCTTTGCAGTGTTGGAAGTCTCGGCGCTCTTTTTCTTGGCAGCCCGGCCAGATGCAATCTGCTTGTCTTTGGCCTTTTTCAGGGGTTTATGGCTTGTTGTGGTCTTTTTTGGTTTGGAAGGCTTTATGTTAGACTTTTCCACCTGCATGGAGGGCGACAGGCAAAACGACAACACAGAGATAAAGAGAGAGAGAGAGAGAGAGAGAGAGAGAGAGAGAGAGAGAGAAAGAGAGAGAGAAGGAGAGATACAAGGACAAGTGGAAAACAGGATTTAGATCTGTAACAGCACAAATGCTACTTATCTGCTCATCTCTACCCTACCACAAAGCAGGAGAGCAGCTGAGCTTATGCTGAGTTGCAAATGGCTAGCTCCTTTCAGTATGGCCTGAAGTCAGTGTCCCTGGAGCCAGCAGGGCCCACTGTATCCAGATCAGGATAGAGCAGGGTCAGTAGGAGAGGGAATATTATCTGTCATTTTATCAATTTCTGCACCTTTCTCTTACTTTAGGAAGGGTTTTGCAAACCCACAGAGGATAGTCTCTCCCTGGACTGGAATCAGAGAAATGATGCTCAGGACAATAAGGCTATAAGTCTTCATCTTTCTTGCACAAGGGGACTAGTTTGTTTGTTTGTCCTTAAACAGATTCCCAAAATAGAGGAAGATTACTTTGGGATACTTGAGGCAGAGAATACTAATTGCCACATGAGAAAATTCTGCAACAATGTCCTGTTCCTACACCCCCAAAACAGGAAGGACAGTCACAAAAAATAAGGGAGAACAGAAGCTTTCATCTCCTATATGCTTACCCTGAAAACCCTTTCAGTCCTCAGAGATCCAAGCACTCATCAACTTAGGGAACAACTTAATTCCTCTGTTTAAAACATCACAGACTGACTCATTTTATATGCAGATCCTCTGCTGGTCCTAGAAAACAAGGCTAGAAGATATTTCAGCTCAGGCCCTTCTCAACACATGTTCTCAATCTGATCAAAGCCAGAAGTGCATAATGTCAAAATCTGAGGAATGCTCTCAATTAACAACAGATGTCTGGCTCCTGGCATAAAACGTAATGTGGGACTCCTAAAATTTTGGAGGTAGGAAGAAAAAGCTTTCTGGATAGTCACACAGGAAATGGTAACAGAAAAACCTCATCATCTTGGCCCTACCCTCACTTCTTTACAGTTTGATATAGGGCACTATTGTCTCGAAGTGCCTCAAGTTGTCCTAGAGCTTATAGAATTATAGAACAGTCTGGGTTGGAAGAGTCCTTAAAGAACATCTCATTCCCTACCCCCTGCATGGGCTGGGACATCTTGTACTAGACCTAGTTGCTCCAAGCTCCCTCAAACCTGGCACTGGACACTTCCAGGCATGGGGCAACCACAGAGCCTCACCACCATCACAGCCAAGAATTTCTTCCCAATATCCCTTCTAACTCTGCCCTCTGGCCGTATGAAGCCATTCTCCATTGCCCTGTACCTCTAGGCCCTTGTCCAAAGTCCCTTTCCAGCTCTCCTGGAGCCCTGTTAGGCACTGACAGAAGCTCTGAAGAGCTTTCTCTTCTCCAGGCTAAACATCCTCAGCTCTCCAAGCCTGTCTCCATAATGGAGGTGCTCCATCTCTTGGACCATCTCCGTGGCCTCTTCTAGACTTAAGTCCAACAGATCCATGTCCTTCCCATGCTGAGAACACCAGAGCAGGAGGCAGCACTGCAGGTGGGGGTTTTACAGAGAAGTGGGGCAGAATCCTCCCTGACCTCCCTGTCCATGCTGTGGAATGAACCCAGGATTCTGCTGGGCAGCCCACACGGCTGGGATATGTTTAGTTTTTTATTCACCACCATCTCCAAGGTGGATCCCGAGATGCACCTGTTGCTAGGAATGAGGATATCGCATAAGGGGAGTGACAGCAAGCAGTGTTCAACCCAGCCCTACTGCACTGGACATGTCCCGCCAGGAGCAGTGATGGCCCTGGGTCCCTTCTGCCATGTTCCTCACCTTTGGAGGTTCTTTGTAGGGTTCACTGTAGAGAGTGCGTATTCTTCTGCGTTCCAGGTATTTGTTATCAGCTGGAGAAGGCTTACTGGTTTCTCCCTTGAACTGAGCGCTGTAACTGGTTTCATGGGTCATTTTCTCCTCTGGCGGCTTGTACTGAGGCCTTGCTTTTATTGCTTTCACGGGCTTGACATCTATCCAGGGTCTGAACTCATTTCTGAAAATCAAAAAGGAAAAGGGTTCAGGAATTAAACCAAACAGGAGAACAGTGATAACATGGGAATTGAGTCCTGCATTGCTCAACCAAGTTTATGTGGAAAGGATTTTGCCTCCATCCAATCAGGTTTATATAGAAATTAAACTGTCTCCCAACAACTGGTTTTATACCTCATCCAAAACTTATTGACACATTTTGAGAAATTCAAATGAAATGTGGTCCATTAAAATCAGCTAGTTCTGGACACCCCTTAGCCATGCCTGTCAGTAGAGATTGGTATGATTCCACCTTGTTGGGGGTTACATGTTTTTTTTTCGTTTCTTAGCTAGTGGAATTTTTCCCATTTAGCTGAACGAAAAAGCCTTGATGGCTGGGACATCATCGGTACTTTAAAAGACAAAAGGGTCGGCTGGGCCCCCGGGGGCAGTGGGGAGTGGAGCAGTTTTTTGGTTTTGGGTCCTTCTGGGAGGGCAACACAGACACTCTCGAAGCTGTTTCTGCTGAGAGAGGAGGTTTTTGCCATCATCCAGACGGAGCAGCTGTTCCTTCTGCTTCTGCTTCTTCCTCTCCATCTGTGGCCTCCACTCCCCTGTCCTGCCGGACGTGCTGCAGCCCCAGCTGCCACCGCGGAGCTGCTGATCCATCTCATCCACCGGCCCGGGACTTTCTGCTCATCCCTGCCATTCCAGCGAGGTGTTTTTCCTCAGAGCCCTGCAGGAGCTCCGGGACTGAGTGCCAGCTGAGGGGTTTGTGAGGCACTGCCTCTCCTCCACGTTTTTTTCCCGTCTCAACCGAGACGGGATCCCTGTTCTGTTCCGTTGTTAATACTGTAGTTATTGTTGTTGGTTTACCTTAGTGTATATATATATATATATTAGTAAAGAACTGTTATTCCTATCCCCATATCTCTGCCTGAGAACTCCGTGTTTTCGAGATATAATAATTCGGAGGGAGAGGGTGGGGGCTTACAATTTTTTTTTCTGCCTTCCCTGACAGATAACTGTCTCAAAAACCGGGACACACCTATATTCCACCTATTAGACAGAACAGTTACCTAATTAATACAATGCCAACTAAGATGTAAACTCAAGCCAAGAAGAGAATGCAGTTTATCTGGTATATTGTGAGCTATGTCTTCCCTTTATTAACTGATAGTGGATTCCTGAGTTACAGGGAAAAAATAACACCATCTTTCATTTCTTTTGGACAGAGCTGCAACTTCTGGTAGAAAAAAGCCCCAAACACAGTTGAAAGTGTGGATCAGTGTATTCTGAACATATTCAGCTTCACAACCACAGCCTCCTTCTCTTGATTTTTGTAGTTCTTCCCAATACAAAACCAACAACCTTCCAGGTTTGAAGAAAACCATTTCAATTTCTCTATAAAACTCACTATTCAACTGAGAACAGAGAAGGAGAAACCCTAAAGGGGTTGCTAACTTGAGGGGTTGTACTCAGACATAGACCAAGACACTGTTTAGATCCTTAAAACTCCAATGCAAGCCAAGATCTATCCTACCAGTGCTGAATACAAGCCCTCTGCAAAGGTGTAAACTTTCCTTAGAAATTACAGAATTGCAGAATGGTTTGAGTTGGCCAGGACCTTAAAGTTCATCTCATTCCAGCCCCTTTCCATGAGCAGACGTACCTTCCAGTAGACCAGGTTGCTCCAAGCTCTTGTCTTAATTTCAGGACTTCCAAGGCATTAAACCCTCTTAAGTTACAGACCCTACACTTCTTGCCTGTTCCACTTAACCAGTTTTGGGTTGTATTAGTCATTTTCAGCCTGAATTACTAGGTGTCCTGGTTCAAAAGACAAATTTCTGCCAAGGAAGGCAGGACTATTTCTGGAATGGAAAATATGATCCCCTCTTTACTATTATAACTTCGAAATTATAAGGCTTTCAAGAAAAATAAGGGAAATGGAATAACAGTTCTTTACTAAAATAGATATGTTATGAATAAAGTGTAGTGATTGGCTCATGCAAATGAGGAGCAGTTATTAAGTATGGTGGGAAGAAGTTCTGTTAAGGCTTACAGTTCTTTGAAAATGTACTTTTGTTGTTCCAGTTTGGTTTTGAACCCTTTTCTGTTCTCCCTTCAATACTCCCCTCCTCCTTTTGTGGTTACTGCCTGGCAGGTCTGGTTAACAGGGCTGTCAAAACATGTGTGGGAGGGTGTATACTTGCCCCTTGCAAGAAGTGGCAGGGAGTGGGGGACACTTGTTGGTGGGAGGCTTGGCAGGGTGACATCTCACCGTCAATCAAGATGCGAGAGGGGCTCCACTAACAAAAGGCACGGAAGACTGACTGACAGACCTTGGGATGAGCCAAATCTACCTATAAGGATGAGGCCACAGACCCTAGGAGGAGCCAAGTATACATTTATGCGCAAAGCCAAGGACTGTGGGAGGTGCTGGAGGACATATAAGGACTACTTATGAATATTAATGTCACTGATGCAACTTTGAGTATCTAAAAGGCAGAGATGCCATTTTGGGAGCTAAGCCTCTGGTGAGCAGAAAAAGTCTCACTGTGCTCCCAATGCTGTCTCCCCTTTCCTTTGTAACTTTAATAGGTTCTAATTGTTATAAAAATATATTCTAATATTGGCTTTTTGCAAAATATTGGAATAAGTGTTATATATATATTGTAGTTTTGCTATAGTTTTTATTTTAACTAAACTTGAGCATAGTAGTGGAATAGGTGATCGTTATGTCTGAATGGTCTGCTCAGCTGAGATAACATCTGGTGAACAGATGATGAAGACTGCTGCTGACATGCCAAGTGTCAACTCTCACTGTCTGTGAAAACAAGAAGCCAAGACCCAAATTAAAAAGTGATAAGAAGAAGCCAAGAAGCACGCATGGTCTAAAGGCAGATCCAAGGAGTGACCATGCTAAACAGTTCCTGGAAAATGTAAACTGCTTAGAAGAAACCTTTCAGAAATTGTTTAAAGGTGTTTCCTAAACGGCAAGTATGCTATTGGCAGAGTGCCAAAGCACCCAGCCGTTTTAGTTCTTTGGTTTATCTCCTAATCGTCTTTTTATTAAACTTTTAAAATTATGCCAAGAAAATAAATGTTATTTTTCACATAATTAAATTTTATTTACTCATTCCTGCCCAGGGTCTGAGTAGTTTATAACAGATATATATATTTATACACATACAAACACATATATATAGACATAAAACAAGGCGGACAAACATCAACAAGGCGGACAAACATCAATGACAATAGCAACAACAACAAAACAGAAAAAAAATCCAAATAAGAGCCTTTTTCTGCGGATCAAGCAATTCCCCCTTTAGTGTAGTTACGATCACAACTGGCAGTGGGGCACAGATGGCTCCTAATGAGACAAAGAGGCAGCAGTGAGTCCCCCAAGGCTGTAAGGAATGCCATTGGCTCAGTGTGAGGCAGAGGGTAGCCCAAGGAAGCACTGAGCCTCCCGGGAGGGTAATGGTGGCCCTGGGAGTAGAGAAAAGGTGGACGGTGAGAGGTGTTTCTGTTCTCCCCGGCTCTCATATGTCCTGGCATATAGTTTCTTGTTTGGATCCTTTCATTTGCATGAAGATTTAATGCACTCATTGGCCCATTATAGTTTTTGTTTAGGCTGGCTCATTTCACTGGGGGGAGTGGTGATGCCCTTTTGTTTAGGCTGGCTCGTTTCCCTGGGGGGTGGTGATGTACTTTTCTTAGGTGTAATATGGTACATTGAGTATTTCTTATAACTACCTTTTTAACCCCTTTAACAATATAATAACCGAACTAACAGTACATCCTTAACAATTCTTTTACAACCGTTTCTAACCTATTTTTAACAATATACTCATTTACAAAATGGCTGCGCGGCCTTTTAGATTCCTGATATTACATCAGCCAACCCTGGCCCCTCCCAAAGCCTGTCAGTCAACTTCTCTTTGCCGTCCATTGGTGGAGACTACTTTCTTGCAATTTGATTGGAGGTCAGATGATGCCATACTACGCCTCGTAGTAACAAGCCGTCCCTCCCTAAGTGCCCTAACTACCAAGACCATCCAGTGACAACAATACAAGGGGGAGGGGAAAGAGGACTATGGGGAGAACATAATAACATAACTATACATCTATAAAACTTCGCTTAACATACACATAATATTCATCCCTTAATTATGAGAGAAAACCATCATGCAAACATTCACGTCATCAGAGGATTCTGAGGCAGGGATGCTTGGCTGCAAAAGGTCATCTGTTGTCCTGGCTGAGGATGGAAAACCGTAAGTTGTCTCAGCCCAGCCACTTTGCCTTGCCTGCTCTGCAGCTTCTTGCTGCAAGGAAGGCAAAGTCCTTCTGCAAGTTCTAGCCCTTTGACACAGAGAATGCCAGTCGAAGCTCTAGTTGTCAGGGAGACAGAGCAAGGGGGTGGGGGAAAGACTGAGACCACCTTTCTCTTTGTCCTTCGAACCACACGCTCGACTGCAGAATGCCATCTTGGCAGATGTATGTATGTATGTATATGTGTGTGTGTGTCCCTGGCATTTCTGGGTCTCTTTTTGTTCTGGGGGCAGCCCATGAAATTTAGCAATTTTGTATCTAGTTGTTAGTTATTTTTGCCTGTTGCTGTTTTGCTTGTTAGTAAACTGTTATTTTTTCAGTTAACTACTCATCTGTAGTAATGCAACTGAACAACTTGCACCATAGTGTGCCCCAGCCAAACTGTCTGTAGACTTATCAGACCCTCTGGAATTCATCAAGGTTGCTGAGACATAAACCGCTCTAAAATAATAAAGAAGAAGCTGAGAAGCAGGAAAACGACCACAAGAAGAAGGTAACAGTGGGTGTCTGAACACCTGCACCTTGACCAATTAGAAGGCCTGAGGGATACATGAACAGATTGTTGACAGAGTAGGAACACCAATCAAGTAGTGCATGACTGTGTAAACAGTAGTTTTATAATCTAAAAATAAGTGCACAATGTAAACAATAAACAGCTTCTGCAAAATAATATTGGTTCATGGTTCAGAGGTTCGGAACTCCTGCACTCATCTATGTTCATTACGGGGGGAAAGAGACTGTTAGAACCTGTAAAAGGAGGCAATTCATTCCAGAGCATTCTCCTTTAAATTGTCTCAAACCAAGACAGAATCACAAACTCAAAGTTCATCCCAAACTCCTCAAAAGAGGTTTCTTCCTAGAATCCACTTTTGTTCCAAAGTAGACTATATATTTTCAATATATGGAAATAAATAAAATGGTGGGCTAATTCTTTCTGCCTATATCTATCTGTCTCGCAGATTTCTTTCCTAGCGACTTCAAACCCCATTACCTATTTTCTATTGTATTTTTGGTGGAAGTAGAAATCTCAGAGTTGAAAAATCACAATAGCTTTCATCAAGATCAGTGAATGGGAACATAGAGGACATCCAACAGTGTTCTGCAGCTTAGGGAAAGTGGTAAAATTCACATTTCTCACTCATTCTCAGGACAGCTGAACAACCTGGTGATGGATCACTAGGTCAACCAGTAAGACCAAGCACAGATTGCATCCACAGAATCAGAGACAAAGGACAAAGGCTGTTGTACTGTGGATGTAGGGAGTGGATTTTAAAGGTGGAACACAAACCAGGATTTATTCATTCTGCTGCTCATAGAATGCTGGTTTATATAGAAGTGAGCTCTGAAGCAGCATGACTGTATTTGTTACCATAGTGCCTGGCAACTTCATTAGCAAATGTACTATGCAAACATAAACATGCAGGAAGTGACAGGCTTTCCCCCCAAAACCCTGTGATCTGTGCAGAAAAGGCACACAAAAGCCTTGTACTCCCTGTGGGCTGTCGGGAAATGCATGTTTGCAACAGAGCTGGGCTCTTAATCCAGCAGTCTTACGTGACAGTGAAAAATGAGACTGCTTGTCTCCATCCTTGCTTTGCTGGTCTGAATGCAGATATAACAATTCTGTGAGTATTCAACTCCACTGTTCTTGGTGATTGGACTTAACCCTTGACTACTTTATGTGTCCCAAGATGAGCCTTTGCCAGCCTATAACAGCACAATAACCATTCTTAATACTGTGTACTGTGTCTACCAGCTCTGGAATAGCACAGCCACAACTCTGGAAATGGAGGACAGAAGGCTATTGATCTAGAAATACCACACCTTGTTGACAAAGAAATTCTAAATATCAGTATGTCACATGGATTCAGTGCTCATTGAGAAATGTTGCCCAGAGAAGCTGTGGTTGCCCCATCCCTGGAAGATATTCGAGACCAGGTTGGATGGGGCTTGGAGCAACCTGGTCTAGTGGAAGTTGTTCCTGCCCATGGCAGGGGGTTGGAATAAGATGACCTCTAACAGTCCTTTACAACCCAAACCATTGTGATATTTCGTGTTTAAATTCTAAATCTAAATCTAAACCTAAATCTCAATCTAAATTCTTTTCAGAGAAATGTTTTAACATCACCAGCTATTACACTACAACTGGTTCCTTCAAGTATGTGAGAGATCATGGGCCATGTTCATATGGAGACCTACCACACCTGGGATGGACCAGCCATTCCCATTGTTACCACATACACAGAATCAGACTGGTTTGATTTGAAAGGGAGTTTTAAACTCATGTCATTCCAACTGCCCTCCCACAGGCAGAGACACTTCCCACTAGACCACTGAAACACCGAGTGTGTCCAACTCTCCATATTTGCCATCCAGAGCATGCAGAGACAGCAGAAGGAGGAGGGAATCTCTGACCATTTAGTTCAGCTACAGCTGGTGCAACAGGCTGGTCTCAAAGCCTATTTATGATATTCAGACAACACATAAACTTAGTTGTTCCTTTACTAGAATAGACACATCTGCTGATTGCATCAGTGCCCAGAAACTTAGCATGGTTAATGAGAACTCATTCCTAAGTCTCTCCATCTCCACCACAGATGAGCGAGGGAAAACAACATATTGGGAAGTACCCTTGGAATATGCCAGCTCCTGAATCCAACCCAACAATTGCTTGGAAAACATTAGTTACAATGGACCAGAATTGCAGCTAAGAGCATGCTAGCAACTTTGCAACCTGGATCACCATGTTTGAGTGTCAGATACAGGCAATTACCTAATGCAAAGTATGCAAGAGTATGAAAGAGGAGGCAGGTGCCCTGCGTGGGGTCGGCATCTCTATTGCTTATAGGGATGCAGGGGATGTCTCAGGAAGGTAACCTAAATCCCCCTCAATCAAATGTCTGTCTGATACTGTTCAGTGCCACCATGACCTCGTCCAAACAGTGCATGGCACAGCTACACTCTCTTAAGGCAGTTGCACTGCTTATGTCCTGTGCAATGCCCTGTTGCTGGAAGTGTTCAAGGTTAGGCTGGACAGGACTTGGAGCAAACTGGTCTAGTGGAAGGTGTCCCTGCCCATGACAGGGAGTTGGAACTGGATGGTCTTTAAGGTCCTTTGAAACCCAAACCATTCTGTGATTCCATCATCCGGAACTGTTCTGATCCATGACCTTTATGTCACTCAGGGATGTTGTGTTATACATTTAAATACTTCTTATATGCAGTGAAGAAGTGAGAGGAAAATTTATGTCACTCAGGGATGTTGTGTTATACATTTAAATACTTCTTATATGCAGTGAAGAAGTGAGAGGAAAATTAACAGCATTAAGAGTTAATTTTTAATTTGTTTTTCTTTATTCTGGATTTAGTAAAAATATTTCTACTCTAAGGTACCATATTGGTTACTCTTGTAACACTAAAACTTACACTGGTTTGAAGAAAGATACTGATTCTGAGACTTCTCTCATTATTATTTAACATTCCAAGGCTGATTTGTAGGAAAGGTGCCCAAAAGTTACAAATTCCTTCTGTGATCTGAAATGATCCCTGAAAATGTTACTTTCCCCTTATTTTCAAAACAGCAGGTCATAATGCTGTCTGGACCTTTGAAGAATTCTGCACACCTTAGCTCTTCAAGTATTCAAGGAATGTGCTAGAACCCATCCAAAAATAGGTCAATCTCACAGCTCACTCAAACCTTTGCTCAAGCATCAAGCAGGAACCATGGACCAGCTCCAGATTGGATGTAAAAACCAGGTATGGCTTAGTCCAGCTTTGAAATTCTTTATTGAAGCGATTTTCAATGCCCTTAATTTTGCTGAGGAAGATTTTAAGGACTGCTCTCTTAG
Source organism: Anthoscopus minutus (assembly GCA_013399455.1). Lineage (NCBI taxonomy): Eukaryota > Metazoa > Chordata > Aves > Passeriformes > Paridae > Anthoscopus > Anthoscopus minutus. The sequence goes on along the minus strand of VWYI01043674.1, from coordinate 1,649 downwards.
CATGAAATGGAGGGTTGAACAGAAATAGCATCAAATTACATATCTCCTAATTTTCTGCCTAGTTCTGGTCCCAACCTTACAAAGAATAATTAGGATCAACAGGGAACCCAGTGCTGACCTGAAATGAAACTTGAAATAAAACTCAGTGAAAAAGAGTGGATCAAGCATCAGGTGACCTTTTGCAAGCCATGTTCAACAGGAAAATTCCCAGTGAGGTTAGAGTTTATCCATCTACATATCTGATGAGAACATAAGGCTGCCCAGGACAGGGCAGATGCCTTACAAATGCATAGGCAGCGGATCTTACCAGATGACATTAGCCTAGGGAGTTGATGGCCTGATCCATATCTATTTAAAGCCAAGCCTGGTCTCCTCACTTACCAGTGAACACCACACTGCTCTTATGAGATGCTTCATCCACCCTGGTTGTTTTAATTGCTTTTTCTGTTTGACTGAGGATTGCTGAAGGTGGTGGCAAGATGTAGGTGACATGAACACCTTATTTCAGCCCAGCCAGGGCACACTGGGGTTGAAATGAGCTCCCAGTTGTCTTTGAAGATGCTTGTCAAGTCCTGTGTAGGCACAGATTGCCTTGATTTACTGATGTCAAAGGAAAGCCAAAAGATGGAAGGAAGGACAGAATAGGACATGGTTTAACCACTTAAGGCTTCCACCTTTTTTGAAGGACTTTAAAGAGAGGCTACATTTGCTCAGCAACAGCACAGGCTGTTCAATGTATTCTGCTGACAGTAGCTCTGCTGCCACTGAGCTAAGCCAATTCCCCCTTCTTGATGTACACATACAAAATAATGAATAACGCAGAAAAAGGGAACTTCATGGTGGAGTCCTGTGTGGGAATGAGGGACACAGGAAATATTTCTCTGTCTGTTCTGGGAGTTCCTGACCCCCAGGAAAACACTGTTTTTAACCTCTGTCCATGGAAAAAGCTTCCAAGGCTTTGAGATAGGTTAGAAACAACTAGTGTGTGAATTTAGATAGTAGTGTAGTTAGTAGTTTGTCACTTGGTGAAAAATGTATATTTAGGTTTTATATGATATGGATATAAGTGAGGGTTCAAGATGGAGAATTATGGAAGTTGCCTCAGTTTCCCTTCTCCTTCTTCACTTACTCCATCTTTTGCAGTGTTGGGATCACAATATTATTGGATAAGAGAGCCCGCAATGCAGATGTTGCGTGAACAGACAAATAATTAGTTATTGGTAGTAAAGTAATAACAATATACATTTAAAGTATGTGGTGTCAAGTAATTGGATTGCTTATCTTGTATAAATTCAGACATTTTGAGCCTCTCAGCACTCTTGCTGGCATGTTTTCCAAGAGTGCAGAGCCTGTGTTAACCTTGGCTCGAACCTTGTGATAAGAGACAATAAACAACCTTTGAAGACTGAACAGCAAAGCCTTTTTGCTTCATTTTGTAGGTGTGGTACAGCCTATCAAGGGTTGCTCAATCTTGCAGCCCCTTGTGTTGGGGGAGAACCCGACAGTCCTGCACAGGAGGGATATTTCTAGCTTAATCTGGAAAAGTACATCTCAGTGAAAAAAGAAAAAAATCTTCAGATTTTTCACTGAAGAAAAGCTTTACAAAATGTTAGGCCTGAAACATCCATCAGTCCACAAAAATTAAAATT